>JAQFXM010006744.1:0-12798 GCA_034693345.1 Entomobrya multifasciata | reverse complement strand
TGGCGAGTACGAATGGATCATTACCAACAAGCGCCACAAGTTGGAATCCAGTCGCCGTCGTTTCCATTTGTAATTATTCTTAATCCATTCTAAATCAGTTTTCTATCAAATTCACATGCATTGTTAAATGATGTATCCAATCTGTAAACATTTCCTAATTAGTTTAATAAAACAAGTTTATATTTTATACAAATATTATTCTTTCAAAAAATGTTCCCCTAATCTCTTAAATTAATAGCCTTAAAAATTCCAGAAGATTATTATTATCATATACCCATCTTCCACAACATAATTTTCCCCGTAAAAAAATCTTGGCAAAGTTGTTCTATAAACGGAACTTTCCTTAACACATGTTTACTTTTTTGTCTGACTTGAAATTACCTGGATTTGCCAAAGTTTATCTACTCAAATCTGCATGGCATGGCATGATAGCTACATGATCAACTATAATCATTTTTTGAATGTTGCGGATATTCCAGCTTTTGCATGTTTTTTATTTACTTTTTTCTTCAACTTATTCCGCATTTTGTGCTGTTGTCTGTGTCTGTACTCAAGTAACAGGGATATACACACATATTTCTCTATAATTTTACATCTAAAATGTTGAAAAGGTAAAAAAAATCATCGCTGCGGAACGAACAGGATACCACACCGCATCAGATCCAAGAAGATTGGTTTGGTTTGGTAAATTTTCAGGGGTTTTCCGTTTTACAAAAAAGATGATGATGACTAGTTCTCTTTTTTCACATAATCTCTCTTTTTCAACTTCCTTCACAAGAAAAACCAAGGACGTTAGTTAGTCAGAAGGACTTGTAATTATAATTATCTTTGTTTTTTAACAGCCAAAATCAAAATTACAGGCAACAGAGGTAAATCAAACAAAGGGAATAAGAAATGAGTGGGAAATGAGTCAAGTTAAAAATTGAATTATTTCATTTAAACAAGTAAAATCCCATTTTTTAAGAAGGACACCACGACACAATAAATATAAGTTATTGGATGATCTGATCATGATCGCAATCGCCATAACGGAAAATTTTCAAATGAAATATTTCATTGAATATTTGTCTTGATGAGCTCACGCAGCAGCAGTCCAAGAATTTCAATAAGAAAATGAAGAAGAATGTTTGTGGGCTTTGATGGTTTAGCTTGCTTTATAACATTTATTTATTTATGTCGGTGTGTCCCTCCCTTGAAAATTATGTCTAATTCATCATATCTCCAAAAAAAATTAAACGAGAAAAAAAGAAATACTATGATGGTATGTTATGATAATGTCGTCATATTAAAAAAGCAACCAGTTTTTGTCATATTTCAAATAAAAACGACCTACTTGTTGCAAATACGAATATAACATGTATACATATTAAAAAATATATGTAAAAATGATATGATGATGTCATGTAAATATTCTCATTCGTCTCTACTCTACGCATAGTCATCCAGATTTAATTTTTTTCTGAATAGAACGCAAACGAAACGCACACACTTCTTCTTCTTCGGAATAGTCTTCGTCGAAAATAATACTGAAACGCACTTGTGTACAAAAAATTTCGTTTTTTGAGAATTGTGAATTGCTCTTTTAGAAGAGATTGATGACTTGGAGTTTGCAAAAATGTTGGTCTGGTGGTGGTGCCGGTGCCGATGCCGATTCGATGGTCGGTTTTGTCGGTTAAAAGAAAAAAATTAAAAAGTTTTAAAAGC
Organism: Entomobrya multifasciata; assembly: GCA_034693345.1. Classification (NCBI taxonomy): domain Eukaryota; kingdom Metazoa; phylum Arthropoda; class Collembola; order Entomobryomorpha; family Entomobryidae; genus Entomobrya; species Entomobrya multifasciata. Next base: position 11,094 of record JAQFXM010006744.1, on the reverse strand, counting down.
AACTCCTCCAAGTGTCCTCTCGGCGCCTCAACTTCCCACAAACTTGCATACTTTTCGCGTTCGCTAATTTCTCTGATCGACTATTTTTGTCCAAAGAATTATAAAAATCATATTTATTATTATTATCAGCTATTATAACATGTTATAGTACTTAAAATGTAGGTCGAAACGTAGTTTTTACCAATGTTATTTTTATATAATATTTATTTATATTTGTTCCAACAAGACTTTGTTTACAAGACACCTGTTTTCTCCCCAAAAAAACTTTTTCCCATTTATAGACCATCTCCGCAACAATTTTGCTCTTTTCAAATTCTCTTACAAAATGGTAAAAGTCAAGGAGATCAATAATTTTTTTCTTTTTTATCCTAAATAATTCTGTCAAAGTCATCATTGAAAATAAAATTAGAACAATAATAGCAACTGCTACAGATAATATGAATGAAGGAAAGTAGCACTGCACTGCAAATTTGCAAGCAAGCCAATGAAACAATTTTGATTAGTCTTTTTCCTTCCTTTTCCTGTTTCAAAATAAAATGTTATCCTTTCACTTCACATCATCATTTTAAATTTTTTAAAGAAATGTTAAGTGAATTATATAAATTTTGTGTGACAGGAAAAAGTGTCACTTTAATAGTTGTACAAGCAAAAAAAACATGCAAATTTATACCTACGCAATGCCAAAATATTCATAAAAAACTGACACACATTTTTTCCCCTTTAGCTCACAAGCTTGATGGACTTAAATGTTTGGATGGAGTAAGAAAGCCATTAATTTACGCAATCCACACACACACACGCATCTCATCTCATATCCATGTTACAAATAAATATGTGTGGGTATTTTATCTATTGAATTGATGATGAAATTTTCAATTTCAAACAAGGCATGCATACCAGTGTAGTGCTTTTTTTACTACATTAATAAATATGTCAAGAAAAAGTGCGAAGTCGGCTTTTTTATATGTAATCTCTTGACTTGTTCCTAGAAGAGTGCGTCTTCATTGCACTCGCTGTACATTCAATTTCAATTTTCAACACAATCATTTCGTTGGAACTTTTGTCATAAATCTAAATTTTATTACTGTTTAAGTAGCTCACACACCAATACCAATATACCCAATCGGAGCAATTTTTTACCTCTGTATATCTAAATGCATTGCGTTGCGTAAATCTCTTTAGTTAACATGATCATGAAAATGGTAATGATGAGCTGATAAGTAAAAAGGAATGTTCTAATTTGAAAATGATGTGTTCATTTTCTTTTCCTCTAAAATTCTATTCACTTGAAAGAAAGATTTTTTTGCCGAAATGCCAATTAGTGAAATAAGCAAATAACTAGAAAAACATATAAATTTCTCAGGTTACCCCGATTCGATTGACGTGTTGTTGATGTTAATACAGTGCAGTGTTTGTGCAATTTGTTTTCAAGTCTGCAAAAAGAGACAAAATGAAAAGTAGCTTTTGGCGATGATGATGGTGCGATATAGATTTTCAAGCTGTTGTTTTCACATGGGTATATCAGGTTACTGTTTTAGCTGGTACCTGTCTACTTCTTTTCATCCACCACTTTGTAAAAAATTCTTCGAAATTTTCCTGAACAAATTTGAGTATGCGTCATCCAATCCAATTTTCGGAGAAACCACACATTACATATCATACTTTTTAAAAAGAGATGATGAATACCGGCGACATAATTAATTAGGTATATCGGAAATACTTTATAAATATCAAAGGGAAATGTTTGCAAATTGAATTTTCCTCTTTTGAATGCTAACTATGTGAACAGTTTGCATCATCATCATCATCATCCAAAATCCAATTCAATCCAGTCCAGTCCCCAAACACGCGACTCTCTGACTCAATTTGCCATGTGGCTTTTAACATATTATTATTATTAATATTTTTTAGATTAAACTTAAAATTACTTCAATTACAAGAACAAGACAAGAAAAAAAGGAGACAAAAATTTTGTTTAGCACATGTTGTTATATTAGCAGTGCGATCGGTGAAAGAGGAGGAAAAATCAAAGCAGTTGTAGAGACAACAGACAGGCGCCTTTGAAACCCACACTTATTCTTAATAATAGACAGACAAATTATATTTCTCTCTTTGATTTTATTTCATTTTCATTTTCTAGTAATGTAACTAGATATTTCATTAAAATAAACTTAATTTAGTTTTTAGTAATAAAATTTAAAGGTAGTAATTTTCCAGGGTTTTAGTTTAATTGTCCAGGTATTTAATATCAGTAATGCCGCTAATTGATATAGGTATTTAAGGGAGAAATATACCTATGCATTGGCGAGCTTTTAAAGAAGTACACAAGGTAAACAGAAGGATTTTTAATATGAGGATATGCGTTGTTGAAACATTCCACATAATTTATTGGCCGAAAGATTGTGGAATATTAATATATTTATTTACCAAAAATTATTTTTTCAGTTCGTCACGCCAGGTTGAGTGTCATGCATGCATGATGTCTTCTCTGCTCGATGCTGAATGCATGCTTAGATTAGATAAGTAAGTTGGTTGAGAAAAAAACCTATGCCTTATTTTCTTAATAATATCCTATTAAAATCAAAAATAGCTATAGTGACTTATAGAAAAAAGCCAAAAATAAATATGAGAGTATATTTTTGAATTTATGACATAATTTTTTTCCAAACAAATATATTGAATGTTTTGTCGCGGCTCGTAATATGTGTAGCTAGTGGTATGTGCGTGTGAGATACCAACACCGACGCTGGTGACTGGTGACAAGGCAGAATATTTGTTTTTAATGGGAAAATTCGGATATTTTTACAAAGCTATAAGCCGAGTGTCATTTGGCACGTGCGTGAACTTCATTTTTATTGCTTGAAGATAAAATGTGATGAGATGAATATTTTAATGGGGAAAAATAAATGGGGAAATATAAGACGTCTAGTGTAAAATTGACTTGTTGAAAGAGATATTCAGTCAGTAGACTTATTTTATTTGAAAAAAAAAATGAAATCGATACTTTTTTTAAAGTGAAATTTGAGAAGTTTGAAAATGTTCGAAAGTACATTATGTTAACTCGTTATACGGCCCAAAAACTTTCGGTTTTTTGACTGATGATTAGTTTTTTTGGTAGAACACTTTCCCTACCGGAAATTGGATATCCGGCAAGGCTAAAACTATCAAATTTGCCAAAAAATAAATACCCGAATTCTAGCTAATTTGTATACAAGTTTTTCCCCCATAAAACTTTTGCATTTTGTATTCTTCTTTTTCTTTCTCTTGTTCACAGTTCACATGAGAGACACATGGATTGCCAGCGGTATCCCACGTGCGATTACATTGCGTATTTTTTTTACAAAAGATTACAAAGGCTTCTTTCAATCTCTCTCATCTTATCATTTTCAATTAAAACAAAAGGTTCGTTTTCATCTTTTCATTTGATAAACAATTTCAATTTGCAAAATTTTCAATAACTTTTTAGTTTTCGGTTTTGAGAACCTTTTCGAATCAACTTAAGTTTAAATTTTTGTTAAACAATTAGTGAAATTTGATATAACAAATATGAATAGGATGCCGTGGTGCTGATAGATTATTGCTTCGAGGAAACATTAATTTGGTTTATTGAACAAAGCAGAGAACAAAAGATAAATAGAATATCTATATAATGTTCAAATATACCTGTTCAATTTTATTTTAACACCTGTAAATTAAATTTCAGGTAAATGTTCATATGTTTTTTTACCTTGCTTCTCCGTCATTTTACCTTGTATTCAATTCAATTTTTCATTAGTCTTTTGTTTACCTGCTTTATTGTTTTTTGGAAATTTTTCAAATCATTTGGAAATGAGAGGGATGAATTATTCACGAGAAAGATGATAAATAATTTGCGTCATTTCGTTTTTGTTTTTTTGTTTTCAAACAATTAAACTAAAGTATTACTTTTTCAGTGAAATCTTCCATCTTCCAATCAAAATCAATTTATGGCAAGAATCTAAAAGTGGCTTTTGTCCTTCTGTCTCAATTTATGTGATTGGTAAAAAATAACAATGATAATTTAATTACTACAGTTTAATTATGACATGCTTTTAATAGAAAAAATGGTTGGATGTGGTTAACGTTGACTGTTGACGCATAAAAAGCTAGGATGGATTTCCAAGTTATTTTTACAAGGAAGCTTTTGAGTACTAATTTAACCTTTTCTTTCAATGTCACTCAAACTGAAAAAAGAACAAAAAAGCACAGATGTCAACGAGAAAAAAAGATTTTATTTTATGTGCCAATAAAGCAATTGACTTTCAAAATAAATTATCTAACTACTCTCTTTCTCATTCTAATATGTAATTTACATTTAATTTCATGAAAAAAGGGATTTTTAAAATACAAAAGCGAGTAAACGACTTTGAGCTCGATTTAGCCAGATTTTTTTTATTAGTTTAAATCGCAATAAAAAATTAAAAGGCAGGTGTGTATTCAAAATTCAAGATGACTTTTATCCATACAAAAATTTCCAAGCTTATATAAAAAACCAAAGCGTCAAATTGAAATAAAGCTGAAAAAGTGTTGCGAAACCTAACAAGAAACTTTTCTTTTTTTTCTTTAACATTTTTTCAAGTTAATTTCCCCTTTTCAACCATGTCATTTGTCAAATTATACTTTATTGTCTTGTGGACACTTTTAATTTTTGACATAATTGTTCTCACTCCAGGTGTACAATTATTCAGTAAAAGAAAAAGCCTTGAGGGTTTCAAATTCTCCGAAAAAATGGAGCCTCGAAGTAGTAACCTTTTCGAGATTGAGACTCTCGTCCTTCTCGACTCAATTCTTGAACAATCCTTGAAGGACTCCTCCAAAACAACTATTGAACAATACATCCAAACATTTTTCCATTCAGTAAATCACATTTTCAAAAACAGCCACGCTAATGATCCCACCTTCCCCACAATCTCTGTCAAAGTTGTCGACATAAAGGTTCTAAGCGAAGACATAGAGTCCTTCCTTTTCAAGCCTGTGGACCCTCAAGATCCCTTCACAATTGACATTGAGAAATCTCTAGTACGTTTTAAGTCAATAGCTGGAAAGGGTCGCAAGTATGACAAATACGACCATGTAATGCTCCTAACAGGAAGAGACCTTTATCGATCAGATCAAGGCATTTACAAGCCAGATGTTTTGGGTGTCGCTTTCCTCGCTGGAGCTTGTTCCAAAGTGGAAACGGATGGGAAATACAAAAGCTTATCAATTGTTGAAGACAATGGTGGCCTATTCCTAGGAGTTTACCCAGCCGCTCATGAACTCACTCACAATATGGCTACTAAACACGACTCCGCTAAAGCCAATGCAGACCCCGAGTGCAAAGCTAAATCAGGATATATCATGTCTCCCCAAACTTCTCAAACAGACAACATGTTCCAATTTTCCCATTGTTCGTTGGAATCACTCCGAACATTTTTACACTCTGAGGAAGGTGATTGCTTGACAAAATCGGATTTCAAACCAGTATTTCCGGAAGACTCCGATGATCCAGTGAAATTTCCTGGTGAAGTTTATTCAATGCAGGAAATTTGTGAGGAGTTGGCAAGTCTGGATTTTGAAAATGAGGTGCAGTTGGAGGCTTTCGTGAATCCAAACAAGAGTCCGGATGCTTTGTGCAGGCAGATTAGTTGCAAGGTGAGGTTATCTGGCAATAGGAAAATTAAACTGGAACGGGCGGTAGCACCTGGTGAACTCGTTAATTGTGGAGATGGTGGTAAATGTATGGGTGGATTTTGTATTTACTAATTGAATGAATTTCAGCGTTTTTTTGTAGTTTAATTGGCTATTATACAAAAAATACTGTATATCCAAATATCCATAAATTATTAGAATATTGACAAATAATAAGCTATTAAACATGACATTTTGCAATTAATATTTTAATTATATGGTCACCATCATCACCACCACCACACCAGTCACATGTTACCATCTGCCATTAATTTAGGATTTTTTGTGACTTGACTTGTATTGAAAATGTTGTGCATTTTTTTACAAAAGATAAATAAATAATGATGAAACAGCAAGCGAAACGATAAAATGTTTTAATTATTTCTCTCATTGAACTTTTGCTCTTGCTTTTTTCCCCTTCCTAATTGTTTCTTCGCTTTCCTTAAGATTACCTAATTAAGATGCTCTTAAATTACAAGAAAAAAAGTAGAATTGAATAATGAAGAGTAAAAGAGAATTTTTGCCTATTACCCCATTAGTCTTAAGAGATGAAGAGATGTAAATAAAGGAGCGCACTTAATAGACAATGCATTTTTTAGAAGATCTGTTGCTTTGCAGTAGTACATATATCATGTTCGCTGTTTTGAATTTTTTAGAGAGCTAACGACTTTTTTTAAGTTTCAAATGAGTGCATTTTTATTATTTTACCAAATAAAGCATACAAGCTACTTTAAAAAGAAAAGAAAAAGATGATGATAAACGAGTTGCATGGGAAAACAAAGGAAATGCAAATGTAAAGTAGTAATATTTTTTAATGCTAAAAAGCCGTTCCATTATTATGTTGACTTGGTTGTTTTTGGTTAGTTACCTGCCTGGATGTTTTACAACAAGTAATGTAGCTTCTGGTAGTGCATATATCATCATTACATAAGTCATCATCACCTCTTTATCATCATCATCAACCTAGTCTGTTGAGAGTTGAGAGAGGAGAGCAAGTAGCAGTTAAACTTTTAAAAAGTTAAGTAAAATAAGATAATGATAATGAAACTCAATACATTTAAAAGGGAATTAGGTATATAATGTATTATTATAGGCCATTTTCGTCTTGTTGATCGCTGTTTCATGTTTTATTAAAATTGGGTTTTTTCGATAGTAAATCGGAAGTATGGATATATCGGGAAAATTTAAAGCAATGTTTAGATCTAAAGAAGCAAAAATATTTTAAAGGATGGACGGATGGACAAACTTGGTTGTTTTATAAGTTATATAGGAAATGAGTGGATTTTAAACAAAGTAAAATTTTTATTGTTTTTACAAGGTAAAAAATATGGTAATTTATTGGCTAGTTGCTTATAATGAAACGACTACTGGAATATGTATAATGAAATGGACAAGTTTTGCCAAAGTAATTAATTGTCTTAAGATGACCAAAACGACAATGTGAAGAGCGAAGCGAAAGATGTCTCAATTTCCTAAGCTTTTTGTCTGGCTGCTTTTTGTGAATCTACTTATCTTTACTTCATTTCTTCTTCTTGTCTTCATCAACCAGCATGTAAACTGGGATTGGGATGCTCGCAACATTACAATTTTTTAAGCATATCCGTGAATGAAAAGAACAAAAAAGAATTAATAAATATGTCAAATTTAAAAACCGGCATAATTTTTTTTTCTTAAAAATATTTTTGAGTACACTAGAATATTGCGTGAGATGCGTGCATTTTTGTCCTGAAAACGAAAGTAGTTTTGTATTTTAAAAAGAAATCTCGGTTACTCTGGTCTGGTTGACAACTTAAAATGGGTAATATTTATTTTTGGGGTAATGGCTACATCTACAATATAATTCTACTCGTCACCACAGGTGGTCTGGTCACTGGTCACCAGACCAGACCACTGCGCTAGAATAAGTAGTGGTCAAGCAATATTTATCGTCGTAGATTTGTAACCACATCTTGTGAAAGCGGATAATTTTATCAAAATGAAAAAAGAAGCGATAAATGTCATAATACTACAAATAACTTTTGGAGTTGAAAATATAGAGAAAGGGTTAGCAAAGTGGAACCATTTAGAAAATGACACCTATTTTCTCGAGTACCTAGTGTGATGATTCGGTAGCTTCAAAAATAAAACAGTCGTTCTACCTTATTTATTAGCGGTCATAACACTAATTTAGATAACAAATCTTACAGAATCCGAGAGAATATGTGCCTCTTACGTTTATATGCAGTTGTAATCGTAATAATCATTATCATTATTAGCTTTTCTGCAATCTGCAACCACCGCACCGACTAAACTCAAAATGTAATTGAATAGCTTAATCAAGAGATGTTGTAGGCGGTGGAGGTACCTAAAAGTAAAAAAGGGGCAATAAATTAATTGCTCTCTCTGGCCAATTAACTTAACGTATTTTTAGTTAAATTAAAAATTAAGCTGGTATGTACAATGTTTGCTTAATTGTAAAAGAGATGTCAACTTAGCAGATGAAAATGGAATTGTGTGTAATAAAGTGATGAGCAAAAAAAAGAAGTTCAGAGCTCAAGGACATAACCAGCTTTAAAATTTCATTGAATTTTTTTCTGCAGTCTTCTGCTCATTCCACTTGATCTCAGCAAGTCAGCAAGACAAATAGCTGTGTAGATTGGTGGATTGGGTGAATGAAACAAGAAAATTATGAGATGAATGAGAAAGATGAACTTTTTCCTGTGCAAAAGTGAGACTGGCTTGGGTTTAGATTTTAGTTTTGGCTTATCTTTTGAATACCTATATATCGTGTGTAAGTAAAGTGTAATAACAAATCCAGTTTGTGTGGTTGGTAGTGTGGTAGTTGATGTTGCTATTTAGTCTTATCATAATCCGCTCTCTACACATTTTTATTCATAAATTTTGCACCTTGTAATATTATCTGTCACTTGACTTGATATACCAATGTACCAATATGTCAAGTGATGACGCTAAAAGCTTAACATTGCATTCGTCTCAGAAAAATATGATCATATCACAGTGTTTAAATTAGAAGCATATATCTATAAATATTATCAATTCTTAATTACACTCACAAGCTAAGTAATTATGTTATGTTATTGCTACTCTCTATTAATTAGAAAAACTTAATGATTTATTAGAAAAATCAACAAAATATTAGAAAATAAGTCATCTCATCATTGCATTGGGATTGGGACAACAAAATGCGTTTTTAAAACTGGCGAAAAGTCGAGAGTTTTGTCAAGTTTTGGCACGTGTACATTTTTATGCGAAAGTTTTGCAAACCAAAAAGTATTGCTATCAGTGTCGCGACGCACTATTGACAATTTTTCCGTTTTATACATTTTTTCGTTTTGCTGGCTAATTATTATGTTTTTACATGGGATACATAATAATATCAAGAGTACGATAATTGCTGTCGTCGTCGTCGCTGTGCCTACCAAAAAGACATAGTTCACTTGACAAACAACTTTGATTCCTGTTGTTTTAAACATTCTACAAGAAGCCTTTAACAAATTATTATAGAAATGTAGTGCATGTTAATTTTTTTATTGAATCAATAAACCAAATGTAATATCACTTTTTAGCATATTTCCTTTTCGTTTAATGACTTAGTTTGCTTGAAGCAGCTGCTGGGGTTAGCAATAACTCCCGACTCCCAAAAAATATTGTCAAAAATAAGCTAATATAATTGTAATCCTTCTAGTTTTCATCTGCTGTTTACAATGTTTTCAATATATACATACCTATTTTACTCACTCAGCATGTTATGCTATGTGCGTGCTAGAATGATGATCAAATGATCTGAATCTGAACACAGATCATGTTCTATCATCATGCTTACATTCTTTTTTTACTTGACACTTGATTTCCCAGAAAACTTGTGCTTTATAGCTTTGTTTTCTTGTGTTCTCAATTTTCCTTACAAATTATACAAAAAACACAATAATTGCTTTATACACTCGACATACATACATGCTTTTTTACACATCATAACGCACAAATATAATGGGACATTCTGAGAATTAGGGAAATGAGCATGGGCGTTGTTGAAGCTTCCAATCGTAAAATGTTGAACTGAATGAAAAAATCATATGGATACATATGGCATTTTAATTAATTATTGTTCTAAGAAGCAACTTTATTATATCCGGTTTAATAGTAAATTTTTATTCTTGTGGAATTGTCATCTGAACTATTCTCAGATGAGATGAGATAATGAGATGAGAAAAAAGGAGGAGTGACATTTTTGTAAATTGTCGAATTACAGCTTCATAACAATCTTTTAGATTAAATGTCTCATATCTTCTTTGTGCCAAAAAAGCAAAATCCGACCAAACAATGGAATTTTGTAGCAATGTTCAATCATGGTTGTAGTTGTAATATAATATGATCTACAATAGTACTCTGTAATGATCAAATCTGTTAATAAAATTGCGATCAACAAGATTTTTTTGTTCAAAAAATGTTTAGAGAAAATTAGGATTAAAAAGTTGTACGTTTAGATGGATGGTTGGTGTTCTGTAAAATAAGCATGGATACAGATAAACATGTATATATTTTTGCAACTATTTTTTACACGGGATAATAATAATCCGCTTATGTGGCTTTTTCTTCAGATGGAATAAAAGAAGAACGCGAGATGGGTATTTGTGTTGAATTGTCACTTTTGACTTGTAAAACGACTAGTTTTACGAGTTTCGTTTGGACCACTAATATTTCAGTCAAGTGAAGAAATATGTAGAGTCAATTGATATTTATCTCGATTCGGAAATCTTGAAACACGAAAAAAATAAAATAATGCAAGACAAGTAAGTAGACAAGAATATAAACCTAATAGTTTTTTTCGTTGTCCTAATGGGCAAAATGATAAATTAATAAGTATTTTAATGAGATGTTCAAGAGTACAGGTGATTTTGATGTGATGATAATTGAAAAACGGGCTCTTTTTTCTTCTTTAAGTTCTTCTTCAAAAAAAGATAATGATGATGATGCTATTGACCAATGACCAGTTTTTTTTTGCTTGGGACAACATTGGAAAATAATTTATATTGACGAGAAGAAGCAGAAAAAGGGAGTTTTTCGGTCGGATAAGTTTCAGTTGAACAGATTTGTAACAAAAGTTTGTATAAAGTAAAAGCAAAGCAAGGATGTGGAATAAAATAGAATGGAGCAAAACAAGTTGAATGAATTTCCTTTCCGCTTGTTCAAAATATGATCTTATTTTTGTGCAAAAGCTTATCATCTAAACTAAATAACACATGTACAATTGTCGGCTGGGTTGAAGGACGGGGCGATTATTAATTTGATAAGGGTCCCCCCTTCTATATTTTTTTCTTCTTTTCTTGGATTTTATTTAAGTTAGGCTATTTTGTGTTGGATTAAACATTGATTAAAATAATATTATCTATAGTAAGGTTAGGTTAG
>JAQFXM010006743.1:0-12798 GCA_034693345.1 Entomobrya multifasciata | reverse complement strand
ATCAGTTTTCTGACCACTGGTACATATCGTGTTAGAGCACTTGTATTCAAAGCTGTTTGTGACTTGTTTGGGATTCCATGTTCTTTGGAAACGGGAGACTATCGGAAAACGTGGAATGTGGTTTTACTTCGTCCTGATGAACGCTTTGTAAGCACATTACAGAGAGAGCTTAGCAGGTTAATTAATCTTTTAAAAAGAATTAGCATGTAATCATTTAATGCTTTTAATTGTTTTTTAGCCCCGAATGTGCGTGTGTCCAGATGAGACAGAGAAACAAGCACAAACTTATGTGTATACTGATTCCCTGAGAAAATACGTTGTTGACCTTGTATTCCAACCTGGAACGCTTTTGCCACTTGGGTCATTTGAGTCAGAAACGTACATTAGTTCTTCATAATTTAACTTGTAAAAGTAACTAGAAATTACAAAATTAATAAGATTTGTAGAAATGTATTGTCTTTTAAAAGACTGAAAGATATTTCATCAAAATAAAATATTACTCAATAAAAAGTTCTTCAAAAATAGCAACACAATTAAAAGTTAGAACTTCCATTGCATTGGTTCAGACAATTTTTACTTTCACTTTCATTTCCTGGAAAACTTTTCATAGACATTTCATGAGACGGCTTCATTTTTGACTTCACTGCACTGCTTTCTACGCTTGCTTGTGGCTGAAATGTTGGTAAAGAGCAGTTGCACGTGCTCCAAGAAGAAAGGGTTGTAGCGGCAGCTGGTTTAAAAGCATCACAGCAGTTCAGATGAAAACACTGTTTTTTGTATTCCTCCAATCCAAAGCATAGCTCTTCATTTGTAACTATTTAACTAATTAAAGCATTTTTTGAAAGTTTGCACAATGATGAGAGTTATAGTTAGCAGGCTAGTTAGTAGTACATTAAATGGTACTGGTATTGGTTTTACTACAAATAGCTGTTTGAAGTGTACTAGAAGTTACACTGTGTTGAGTAGTCAAACATCAAATTTTCCTGCAATTGCCGCAGGTGTTAAAGTTAATGGTGAAAAGTCAATATTATCATCATGTTTATCTGTGATTCCTCCACCAAATCCCGTGTTCATGATTGCCAGAGGTATAAGAACTACGGCACCTGCAAGGCGTATAAACTTTTTTACCCCAAGGGATGATACAACGCTGTGGGGGAAGACTTTGAAGAAGTTGGGGTTTACAGAAATACCGAAAAGTGTGAGTAATTGAAATCCTTCTGAAGTTTACCAGTTTGACCAATTTTCAGTGGATTAATGGACAATTCAAGGACATTTTGTTAATTATGTTTGAACGTTACAGGTATTGAGACAGGCAGGCTACTTGATATACATGAAGATGGTAGATGAGTTGGATTATTTGACATTTTTCAAAAGTAATTAAGAAATATATATTACTGAAGATGTGTAAAATTATAAAAACGTGTTTGTAAATTCAAATACTAATTTGTACGCTCATTTATCTTTCAAGGATGTAATCTTCCCGACACTTTCAATTCCTGGTTTCTTGTTGTCGAGTTGCATGTCTGGCTAATGGCTTCTCGTCTCATGCAAGATGGTAGAGAAGGTCGCATTGTTCGAAACTCCTTGATCAAGGCCATGTGGGAGGATAACAGTGAGAAAAGTAAAAAGCTAGAAGGTGCCTTACCATCCGCACGTCGACGAGAAATACAAATGCTAAACGAACAATTTCATGCAACAATGATAATGTACGACGAAGGACTTTTGGGAGATGACTATATTCTTGCTGGAGCATTGTGGCGAAGAATGGTACAATTGCAAACTGATCCTGCAACACTTCTTCCTCAACATTTTGAGTCAAGGGAAAATCATGATGAAATTGGAGATAAAGTGAAAGCTATTGAAATGTTGGTAATTTATGTGCGATCTCAGTTTGTCATGTTGAATCAATTAAGTAGAGAGCAACTTTTGAGAAAAAGGGCTTTCAAGTTTGTCCCTTTTGATGATAGTCTGTTTGATTTAGTGGCTAAAATGGAGAAATCTCAGGTAAGTGGTGGAGGTAGAATATCCAGTGCACAAAAGTCAGAAGCTATGAAAATGAGATGATTTGATCGACAAAAATTATCCCGAAAGGCCATGTAAACATTTTATTTTATTTATTTCTTAGTCAATTTTTACTGTGACGGTATTTTGCAATTAAAAGTTTCCTAATTGTTTACATATATATTTGGTACAAAAGTACTTCTCTATTCTCTTATAAAATACATTTGCATGAACAAATATCGATTTAATTTCCACCAGCTTATTTTGTTAAATCATCTTACTGTCAACTACACATTTAAAAAATACACAATTCTGGATTTATAAATTCATATTTATGATTCTAACGAATGAAAACCAACTGACTAAATTAACCGTTACATTAATTTGATTGCAGTGTAAGCAATATAATATCAATATCATACCTTCCCTTCCGTTCTCACCAGCGAAAGTTGAAAATGCACTAAAAACTACGTATAAATAATATATTTTATTACATTAAATGTAAAACCAAATCAGAACTACTCTACATGCCGACGCAACGCTTAAAACTACTAATATTTCTACGTAAATTAACTACAGGTAGCCCATAAAATTATAAACAATAGATTCTTTTTTATCCTATCATCACTACTGCGTTCTAGGTCGTTTCGTTGTAGGTTTCATCAAGTACTTAAACCATTAATCTGTTTACATGACATACAACATAAATAGATCGAAATTCACATTTAATCTTTAGAGTTTTCGAGTGCGAATAAATATTAGCCCATATACCAAACACCGTACGGATGTATAAAAATAGAGCGAGCAGTCTGGTAATGATAACCTTTCCTAAAAATCTTCATAAATATATTTTTCATTTTAACTCCATATTGCGCTTTATAAACAGGCAGCATATAAATATACTTTAATTTGGTTGGTAATATTACAGTTAAATTCCATTATGAGCTGTTCCGAAACGTCAAACTGATTGCATATTTAGTGTAATACAAAATATTTGTTTATCTTAATTTTTAACTCACTAAAACTACAAAATTCATTCATTTCTTGGAGAAACCATCTTCACGTTTGTTGTTGAGTTTAGTCGCATGCGGCTTCTTTTTTGTAGCTTGCGGCGATGGATGTTGAACACGTCGGCTTTTACGAAGACGGGAACTAATTGTTTTTCGCAGATTTACGGCGTTTGCAAGTGGATACCGTTTAACCTTAACTGCAGCTGTTGTTTTAGTAGGTTTCCTTCCTTCAAGCTATTTTATGGAACGAATAAAACAGTAATTGATTATAAAACTAATAAAACTAGATAAATTATTACTTAATAGCCATTCAGCGAAATTCAGCATGCGGCGATACAAACGCAAGTCATGCTTAAAAGGAAATCTGAATACATTTAATTACAATAGTGAGATAAATTATTATAAACGAATTAGTTAAAATGGACAGTTTAGTTTTAATAGCTTGGCACACCGGACTTAGGATACTTTGTATTATACCCGTGCATGATTGACGTACAGGACAATTCAACGTCACAAATTTTTGATGATGCAGTTGCACATGAACTGTACAGTATACGGTAACAAAGTAGAGACAATAAAGCTTGAATGGCATATAATATACAATTAAAACAAACTAGACAATAAAAATAATACTACGATCAACGAAACAATCAGAGCATTTTTCACGTGAACAAATTCCTCCGATGTTACGTCAGTTCTTATCGGATATTCCCGTCCCAATTCAATCGCATATTTTTTCTCGTCATTTAATTGAACACAAGTCTTGATTTCTATATACAGATTTTAGTATATGTACAAACTTAAAATTATGTGTATTTAATTCAATGTCCGTTTTACCACTGGTGCTTCAGTTACTTATGATGATGAAGGACTTTTTTACAATTTTTAAAGCAGCAGAAAATAGATATCCCAGAGGAGGAGGAGGCAATAGTCAATTTTTTTAAGCAGATAGGAGCGTGAACGGTTATTTTTTGTACTTTAACTCACCCTTGCTGACATTACACCACCACCAGTTCCACCACCTACTTTTTTCTTAGATTTCTTTTCAGATTTGGATATCGGATTTGAGGAAGGAGAATTTTTGGAAGATAATGGCTTCACAGCCTTCGCTTTAGTTGATTTGCCTTTTAATTTTGCTGGTCCTGATAATAACTTTTTGGTCTGCTTTTTCGTGGAGCTTGCTGAACTGACGCCACTGTCGTGAGAGGTAATATCATCACTGTCAACTTCCTCAAGATTAGAAGCACGCGACACTCCTTTATCTTGCGGCACTCCTGACATGTCATCTTCGGAAGATGAGATGCAACTTGGTGACTCACCATTTTGCTCACAAATCGGTTTGTAC
This sequence comes from Entomobrya multifasciata, assembly GCA_034693345.1. NCBI lineage: Eukaryota > Metazoa > Arthropoda > Collembola > Entomobryomorpha > Entomobryidae > Entomobrya > Entomobrya multifasciata. The sequence goes on along the minus strand of JAQFXM010006743.1, from coordinate 8,442 downwards.
TGCTTGTTGTTGTTGTTATTCACTTCTGCTGTCGGAGTTCCTCGTCGGCTTGATGATGCCGATGATGCCCCTGAGGCATGTCTGTCTCTATTTGTGGGTGAGTCGTAATGATGAGATTCACAAGTGATGAAAGTCGGAGATGGCGAAGCGCTTGGAACGATCAGCGAGGACGAAGGCTTAGGCTTGTTGAAATCATGTCGTATAGCGATTCTCGTTTTTTCTGGTTGAGGTTCAAATTGTCTCAAATATCTATGGTTGATTACACCAGTACAGAGAACAAGGTGATTAACCATTTCATATCTCGTAGTAAAGCTCTGAGAACAACGTGGACAGGGTACGACTAAAGGACTTCGAAGAGCGTCAGTCTCCTTTGTGGAACTTGAGGTTGACGATGAGTCGAGTTTCATGTACTTCATTTTGATCTTTTTCACTGGAGATAAGCTGAGATTTCTCTTGAATTTAGTTGGGGATATTCCGTTTGACGCATAGTGACGAGGATGTAAGGATTTGCGTCCTTTAGACGGCGTGAAGACTCGAGACATGTGACCAGACTGACTTGAGGGTACACTAGCAGCTTCTTTGAAGGTTTTAGAGCCGTCTTCCGAATCAGATGGAATTTTTGCTTTCTTAGAAGGAATCGTTGAGTTTTCGGATGGCGAGCTCACTGAAGATGTTTTATCGTGATGAACTGGAATGAAAAACAATATAAAATTAAGCATAACTGTGCGTGTGTACAAAATGTGGTTTTTACAGTTTTGGATGTTGGTTGTTAGAATACTTACTTGGAGATTTGAAGCCCCATATCTTACCACAATCTAAACTTTCACGTTTGTGCTGCCGTAATGCCTTATCCGAATCAAAGACAGTTTTACCTACAAAATTACGCAAAATAACATTACTAACTTTTATAAAATTCATTAAATCTACTTTGAAATACACTACATACACAATTTATGATCACTTACAAATATCGCAGATGATTGTGTTCTTCGCCAGTTCTGCTTGCTTCTGTGCTTCCTTTTCCTCCAACAGTTTTAACTGTGCCGTCAGTCTGCTCACCACTCTTTCTATCCCTTTCTCAGGCGCTGTACACAATACTTTACCATCAGGTCCCATAATCGCAGTATCTTTCTTCAGAATCTCAACTGGCTTTGTGCAAATTTTATCACAATTGGACACGTCATCAGATACTAATTGCTGCTGTACCACCACGGATTTCATTCCACCCCCACTCACAACATTGAACTTGCCAGGTGCACTGCAAGGCATTGATAAAGGTTTTAACTTAAGTCGAATAACATTGTCGTCGTTTCTAGTAGAACTCGGAGATGAAGGCGCTGTGGAAATTTGACTCGCAGTTGCCGTTTTTTCTTTCTCCATCTGAACTTTGGTTCTCTCAGCAAGCTCGCTATACAAGTCTGCAACAGATCTGGTCCTCGTGGCGGCTGGTAATTCGATGTTAGGATAGCTGGAGTCATCTTTGGAAGGTGTAAGATCTGCACTGACATTTACAAGAACTAACTCTGGATCCACTTCGTACTCAATGTTGAAAGATGAGGCAGCGGGTGATTCACCAGTTTGAATCAAATTTGATAACCCAATGCTCCAAGTGGAGTCAAACACTTTTTTGCAGTAATTCAGCTTGTGAGTAATGAAATTTGGCAAGGAACGAAATAGATTGCGGCATACACGGCATTCCATGATGTAGTCACATTCTTCAGTGAGAATTCTTTTGATCTAAAGTTTCAGTAAAACCAATGATTAATAAATTAGTTAACTATTACAACTTTACTAAATGGTATAATAATAGTAATTTTCGAATTACCTTAGGTGTCCCCTTTGAAACTGCATTTTGAAGTGAGGCATAACCATTTAGTCGAATGTCGTACGGAAAATTCAACTGAGATCTGTCCTGTGTAGTCTTTTCCTTTTCAGGTGCACTTGCGGCAGCTGCAGATGATGAAGCTGATCCGGAAGGTCTCCCTGGGCCTTTACCATTTCCTGCAGGCGGTTTGTAGTTGTGCTTGGCACCACCATTGCTGGTACCGTTTTTAGCGCCTGGTGGCCTACCCATCGTTATATCAGCAATACTCGAAGATAAATGTTTCTTTGATGAAATTTCTCGCTAATCTGGTTCTAACTGATTTCTAAATGGTCAAAGCAAAAGAAAGAAAACAAGATTAGACTGGATTAGAAATAACATTCACAATTAACAATTTTAGTAGTTTCAAAAAAAGACATAAAATTCAGTGGTTTACTTACCGTTTGACCATGAACAGATGACATAATACGATCCTAATTCTAGAGAAAACGGAAATTCATCAATTATACATTTAATTGCAACATCAGTAGTTATATAACCCTACTCCCTTTTGTACGCATCCTTTAAATTTTACTATTTCTCATGTCTATTTTATGACTGAAGTTAAAAATATAAAATATCTATCGTTTGAAATTACTTGCCTTTAAAATCAAAATGTGAATTACCAAAATGGATCAAATATCTTGTTCATTCAGCAGTTAATTCATCCAACTACGACGATCCATTTCTTCAAACTTGGTCACTTCCTCAAAACTCGTTACGGACGTTCACAAAAGAGACGTGTGGCCAAGAAAATGGTTTTAGTGCTCTCAAGTGAATCTAGACAAAAGTACAAAATCTATGCTAGATCGTTGAAGCTAATAAAAATTATGTTGACTTCTAATACCTAAAAATGTATAAAATGTGTTTTGAAAATCTAGACAAAACTTACAAGTCTAATATTATAATCTCTCGTACACATACAAATCAACTCCACGGTACTTCACGGACGGATTACGGGAAATCTGGTCAATTAAAATTAAAGTTGAAAGAATTTGAGCTTACTTAAAAGCACCTACAAATCAATACAAAAAACTCAATTAATACACCAATAAAATATTTATACCTCATTAAATTCACCATCAATTTTACTTACATTACTGCTGCAATCATCTTTTACAAAACGACAGCCGAGGTTAAAAAGTTTCAAGATGATATTCCTACGATTATGACCTCTTTTCTTGCTTCAACTCTAATCATCATCGTCAATAATCAAACCAGCAAATTTTTACACAACATACGAAAAATCCCAACTACTTTGCTGCCAGTATCTTTGCTAAAAAATATTTACAACATACAGTTTTTCCCTTTTGTGCACTTTTTATAATGCTTTAAAAAGTAACTTTTAGTACTGATGAAAAACACACAAGTTCCTAGACACGGGGATACTGTATATATTTTACACTGAGCTCTCTGAGAATGTGAGAAATGAACAAGTGAGGATAAAAAAAGTCTGTCGAATATTCTTTCTTTTTTCACTGTGAGGAATAATATATTATAGACTTTTTTACTGTACACAACAGAGCAGAGCAAAAGCACACTGGTCTGGTTTTTTAGCTCCAACTTAGCCTGACTGACTACGACGAGCAAGTAGAAAGGAGAATGAGTGTTGTGTTATGCTTTGCAATAATATTCAACACGAACGAAGCACAGCTCTTTTCTCACTTCTCAAAAACAACAGTAAAAATCCTAGGCATATGAATATCACATCAACAGATCTGACTAGACCATTATATCTGTTATTACAAGAAGACAAGCACAGAGCAATCATTACCATACACCACGAAAGCTAAAGAGCCTCTCTTTACCCAGCTTTGTTACTTTTATAATGCAGAGAAAATGAGTTTTTCTGAAAGAGTTACAACTTTACAAAGGAATAACATAAAAATGTAATGAAAATATGAATATGAAATATGCAAGGAACTTTAAGGGCAGAAAAAAGACAAGCTACTACGGCGAGTCCGTCATCATCATGATAGGGTAAAACTTTAAAAGAGCAAAAATGGACTCAAAATGAATGAATATGAATATGTGTATGCGACATGACTTTGTGCTACAATGTATTATGTAGAAAGGATAATAGGTTATGATTATGAATAGGATGTTCAAGACTAACAATGTTGCAAACAAACAAAAGGTGCGCACTGACTGACTGGCACTGGCTGTAAAAACCTTGACTCGAATGCATGCATATGAATGCCACTTGCTACTTTGCTATTTCTAAAGAAAGCTTAACTAATCTCGACTCTCAACTACCTGAGGATACAGACTTACAGACGAGAAAAAAATTATCAGGTGTATAATGATATTGATACTACTTTCACGATCCTTCCTTTCCTACTCAAATGGTCAAATGCTTAATCATACTACACTACTGCCAACTGCACACTACTAACTACCATAAACAATTCATCAATTTTATCACAAAATTCCGCTGTTCTATATTCGTTCGTATTCTATTCATATTCTACACACTACTTTGATTTGCCATGAAAAATTCACTATTTTCACATTCACAAACACCTACACTATTACTATTCATGCACCTGTGTGCAGATTAGATTAACTACGGTGTAAAAAGCTACTGCTACTTTCAATCACCGAGACAGTGGCAAACACAAATACTTGGTGTACATACAGTTCAAACAAGCTACTAAATATAAAGGTAGAACTAATTGCTTGGATTACACTACTTTTGTGTCATCATGCACACATGCATACGTAAACGAAAACAGATTTGACCTGACCGTCGTGTCGTGGGGTAATACTGCTAACTCAGCTAACTGTCTGGAGGATGATGATGTGGATGACTTTTCCTGTTCGAACGTTCGCTCTTGAAATTGTTATAAACCTGAAAAGTTGAACGGACAAATTAAGTATCATTGCAAATCAATTGAAATTAATATGAACGGAAATATAAAAATTTGTATTACCTATTGACATTCTACCTAAGATGAAAGCTTGTTGTGACTACCTATTCTCCAGAAATACATACACATTTGCCCGTAATTTACAGCACAGCGAACTTCTGAGTCTCCTTATGTTACTTATGTTTACAAAATTGGTTTATGTGATATTGATTGAAAGAAAATACAAAACAATTAAAAATTTAGTTTGATTGAAATTGCAATATCATTATATTCTTCATAATATATCGCAAGATATAATATTACGCATCTCGAGGTCGCAATTATAAGTGTTGTAAGTTGTACATTCATATAAGTTTTAAATTAAGGTATATATTATGCATTACAGTACATAAAGATTTTTTGGGGAATAAAGTTTCTTAAAGTAATATACTTTTTGTATTGAATTGATTGATTAAATATTTTCAACAACCAAACTCTTGCCCATCATGTCATACAAAGTTCTTGAATACTCAAAGTGAAAAAGAGTGAAACAAAGCGGAAAGAAGAATGCGAGACTAAAGTTTTTCACAGCGGATCTGATAAATGCGCGAGGAAACGTCAGGTAACTGCATGGTGCAACAAGTGCATACTGCACATCATTTGCGGGCTGATTTCCGGGATGTGGAATTAATGACTCGGCGTGGACCACACGAAGATTTAGTAATGATTTTCCAGGCGTGCAGCCCGACTTGGAAAGACAATACCCCTGAAAATTTCAAATATCATTTAATTCAAAATCTGCAAATGTTTTGTCAAAATATAGAAGAAAAGTCAATTCGTTTTTTACCTCAACAATACAAGCGATAAGTCGGTGTATAATTTCTAATATTATTAATTCGGAAGAAATAGTAAATGCTAAGTCGTACAAGGAAGCAATGCGTAAGTCTCCATCCTGTTGCTGGAAAGATTCTAAGTTTTCAAAATCACTGAAAATTTTAAGAAATTCATTGATTAAACCAGATGAAGATGGAAATACTTTAGATATTTATGTAGAAGCATTTTTGATGATTTTCTGGCCAAGCAACTTACATGACATCAAAGTTATCGACAATAGCAAAAGTTACAAGAAGCTTCACGATCATAAGTATCAGGAAATCAACAATCTCTGCCACTATTCGTTTCCAAATGGGAGGTATTTTGACCAAAGTGTGTGGCTGAGACAAGGCTGTTCTTTGTTGTGGATTTAGTTGATTGTTTACTAAAATCAATATAAACAAATGTCACACGTCATATATAGTTTGCTGGTCATGTAATGGCAAATCAAAGTTTTGTGAAATCATTGATTACGTTGTATAGCGAAAGCGGTCAAATTAGCTCTAAATCCTGGCCCAGGTGGCTGACGCTGTTGACCTGGTTGTGCTTGCTGTGAATTACCTGTTGAAGCAGTAGACGGGCCAGTACTTTGTCCATGTCCATAGTTTTGGTTTAAAGCCGTGAAGTATGCTGACACTGCGAGTGAGCGATGCATATAGCACTTCCATAACCAATTCTCTAACTGTTTACAGTACTCTGAGTTTGGTGATAGGATTTCTTGGTGAGGTGGGGTTCCAGCGGATGACATAGATGGGGAGGAATTTGCAGAGGTGGAAGACGATTGAGAATCCTCTGTTGTTGGTCCAGGGTTGTCCTTATCGGTATCGGTGGAAGCTACATTTCTCTTTCTCGTTTGGTTCTCTTCTCCCTCCATGATTTAGGATAGTTGGTTATCTTTGGTTATCTGCATGAAACAAAACAGTAACATTTTTGTTAAGTTTGTTTAACGACCTATTCCTTTAATAGGTGAAAATGCAGTAGCTGCACCCGCTATGCGATGCCAAATTTTCATATTTCGCACAGTAGCAAACTCACTTAAACAATGAATTTTACACAGGATTTAATGATTGTTACTATTGGTGGTGGAACCGGTGGAACGTTCACTAACTTCAAATACGCATTTTGATAATTTATTTTACGCTACACGAAATTTCTTAATCTGTGACATGTGTTGTGCATGTACATCTACATATTTTCGAAATCTATCGTTTTGGTACATATAATTTAGCGATGTGCTTTGAATACAATTTCTGACAACGAATAGAACTTACGATTGGATTATTTCTAGATCTCGCAAAGTTAAACATACATTTTGCATGTACTTTTCCTTTTCACAAATTCATGAATGCAAATAGCAAGTACAACATACAACCTTGTAAAAACGAATAGTTGCTGCTAGTTACTTAAGTTATGTTAATATGTTACTGAACACTAACATGCTATATACTAGTTAACTATCTTAGTTGCCAAGGTTACCTAATTACTGATACTCCTTGAGAAAAATACTATTACTTTAACACACAATTTAATAATACTGGAAACTGCTACCAACACTACACTAAAATCGATACAACTGCATAATTTGGGGTTTCAGTGAAAATCGATTTTTAAATTTTTAATTAGAATTAGAATTCGTTTTACACTGGATTCGCGAACTCAATATTGAATACACCTTTTTGCATAATCAAGGACATCGATGATGATTAAAGCGTGTATACTTCCATTTATGCAGCTGAGGAGAACAAAGTGTCCAATCAGCTGTTTCAATGTAAACATTTAAACCAACATTGACACCATTCTGACAGTTTCTTTAAAAACATAATAACTTAGATTTAAAAAGCTCACAACTTACCTATTTTAAACAGCTTTGGCGTTCACTAGCACTAGTAAGACGATGACGATTTCACCAAAATAATTTCAAATTAATCTGATTCCTCCAATACAACACCTCATCTAGCACTCTATTTACACACTCTTAACTCCCCTGTTAAAATACAGCTTCACATGTAAATGACTCAACTAATTCTTCAAGTACCAATTACTGAATAGACTGATCCTGAGTATATTTCTGAAGGGCAATGCCAATCTGCCATAATAAACCTAATCCTTCCCTTCTCGCTTTCTCCCTCTTTAAAAACTTATCTTAATTTGGAAGCAATTTATGATTATAATCTAATTAAAACTCAAAATATATCACTTATTTACTTTAATTTCATTTGCTTATTCTTCCTATTTGTCTTTCTTCTTTGGTTATGGAGTTGTCGTTGTCATCAAACATAAATGCATTAAAACACTCTCAATCAAGTAATTACCCTAATTATTCCACTAAATAATCTAAAGATAGCCTACAATTCACACTTGACCAGTTACCTTAAATGCAATATAAAAACTCCTACCTAAATATAAAACACATTTAAACAGGTAGACTATTAAAAAATAGACTAGTTGAGTTTACTTGCGATGTTTACGTTAACGTACGTACTCTAATGATGATGTGTACTAAAAACTTATTTTGGAGAGCTAGACGTCGTGTGTATTCATCTAACACGCAACTTGATCCACGACGACGTTTACAGAAAAAAAAGAAAGGGTTCCGTTCGGGACTGTGATTTCTGTGATCGATCGATCACACTTCTTATTATCCTTTCAACATTTTGTATCTGCTCTGCTGTTTTTTGTTCAACTAGCTGCTGTTGTTGGTTGTAGATGAGAAGTAGTAGAAAATCACATAAAAAGTGTTTGTTTTGGGTACAGATACTTATAAACATGTGTACTACGAACAAATTGGAGAATGGCGCCTTTGACTGCACCCAAATACGCTTGATGAGCGATGAGAGAAGTCGTCCACCAAGTATGGCG
>JAQFXM010006742.1:0-12799 GCA_034693345.1 Entomobrya multifasciata | reverse complement strand
AACCATGCATGCATAAAAACATAAAGGGAGAGAGGGAAAGCGTGTTTGAATAATGTAAACACAACCAAGCAACCAATCAGTCAGTCCCAAATTTTGGCTCACCTCAGTCAGTCAGTCAGCGCGAACCTCTTTTATGTATTGATTGGATAATAACGAATTACTATTTGCTGTCATCCAGCTCAGTAATATAAAAAGCTCATATGATTATTAAAATGAAAGTGCATAATGATATCGAATTACATGACAAAGAAAACGTGACTGGGAAAGATTGAAGGAAATTATAAGTAAAGTACATTGTTTTCAACTGCATAATGCTGCAGTACAGGTGTGAGTTTAATTGAGAGTCTGGGAAATCTGCATAGTCTACTCTACTCCAGGCTATGCATACACAATGAGTCTAATTCTTATCATGAATCCTTAAAAACACAAATCAAATTATGAAGAACTTATAATTCTGTTTGCACCTGCTACACATGTTACACATCATGTATGTATAGCTTTTTGTAGGGTGTGAGTATTCATGTACTTCTTTTTCCTTTTCTGTGTGGTTTGGTAACATAATGATGTCATTAGTATTGGACTAACTTCATCAACAGTAGGAACGTGAGGATGTGTTGAAGGAGAACTTCAAAAATGTTCATATTTCATTAAGCCAATAAAGAAATCTTCCTTTTTCCACCATTTGAGCTTGTAAAACTTGCAATATGTAATGACATATTGCTAACAATAGGAGATGATGACACATTAAAGTAGATTTTTTCATACTGTCACCTAAAAGTATGATTGTTTATAAATTCGAACTGCTACTTCAGTTCAAGTAATTGTGGGAAATCTTTTTTGTGCTGCATGCCCATTAGTGCTAAAATAACAGAAAGTTAACAGTTTAATGATTTCAGTAATAGTAACGTACTGGCTGGTTCGTTACTTTTTCACAAATTCGTAGAATGTGAGCAGTTGTTACTTACCGAGTCGTTATTTTCATTTATTTTAAAAATTAACAACAATGTATCCGTGCCTTTCCAGTAATTTACAATACTGAACGTGTTCGTGTCACTTGAACTTTAACAGTTATTATGAGAAGTGATGTTTCCATTGGAGTGTGATGTTATGGTGTAAGCTCATCTACTCTAGGCCTATTCCAGTGTTTGTAAAAAATTGTTCAATGCTGCACACAGAAAGTTGGCTCTTTCTTAAAGCTCACAAATATAAACGATCTTGTTTGCGTTCATTCGTTGACGTGCCATCTCCCTAGTTTTATTCGTGTAAGTACATTTCTGCTCTAGTACCTAATATCTTGTGACATCGCAAAAACTCAGGTCGTTATTGGACCACAATAAAGAGAGTAAAAGTGCATTAAATGACTGGAGCATCTTAATGTAAGGAATGTGATACAACATGTAGTTTGATACATTATCCTTAAAGCTGTTTATATGACTCACACCTAACACAAGTATAATTTACTTTTTTTGTTATCGTTATCACCAATAACATTTTCGCAGCCCCTCACGACTTTTTTTGTTCTTTCTCATCCTCATCCACCTATAATAAAACAGAATTGGAGGGCTTTACTGTAATAATTATAGTCGTATGATCATCATCATGATCATTACATCTACTCTTATAATAAACAATATTATTACATCAAATTCGTACAAAAGAAAGATAGAAAAGCAGAAGCGAAGGAGACGATGACGATAATGAGCTCTGTCATGTTTCGCCTACATTTCAACGTGATGTTGATGATGATGCCCATTTCCAAATAAAATGCATCTCACATGCTCACATAATGCGAAAACTCTATTTACGTTTGCTACTCAATAAAAAGTGTTTTCTTCGATACAATAATGTCTTCAAATATAACATCACATAAATAAGATGATGAAGATTCATATATTTTATATTTATGGTTGTTACAATGTACAATCTCAAAAAGATCCCAATCTGCTTTCATCATTGTGCTTTATCATCACAGGATTTGTGTGAGGTTCACTCTCTCCTTCTTATGACCAAACAGAGACTCACCAAAGCTGCACGATCTTCCCATCCTTTTCCTTGTTTCAGAACATCATTAGTGAAAAGTACACTTTCTCACATAAGCAATATTACATAGTAGTGGGGGAATATTGCCAGTACGTGTATGTAACCAAACCACCAACGAAAAAAATCTTCATTCATAGGTTTCGTTTTGCAAGTATCTATGTAGGTGCAAGGCAGTTCTTCAGAACTGCAAAAAAAAGAGATCAGACTCATATATGAGTGTGTGAGAAGAAGCAATAGTCAAATCACAGCTTTCAATTCCATTTCTCTTGCTAACTTTCACCCTCCATTTTCCACAGTGTGAGATTTTGCTTCTGCACGTACACGTAATAACAATAATAATAGGGAATGAGTTGGGTATGGTGGTAACTAGTGACAAAGCACAAGAGCGGAGAGACCGGTAAAGGAAGGTAATAGAGCGAAAAAAGCAAACGAACGATATGAAGGTGTTTTGATGTGACAGAGAGAAAAAGGGTGTGATTATGATATGAATGTGAACCAGAAGGGAGAGAAAGGCGTAAATAGCAGAGATATGTTATGTTATAATGACGATGATGCAGTAGATTTTAGGTTTAGAGGGAAAACGAAGATACAAGCAGGAAAAGTGCTTTTGGTTTCCACTCATTGATAAAAGCTTACACAAAATAATAATGGGAGAGAAGGTGTGGGAGGTTTTTCGACGTTTACAAAGTTAACAGCAAAGCGGCTTGCGTTTTATTCTCATCGCCATCATGTCATAAAGAGTGGTTAACTTCAATATAAATGTATTAGGTTGGAGTTGAAGCTGGAGCAAGACAAGGCAAGAGCACTATAGCAGACTTGGGAACACTTCTGGCGTCATAAGCCGCATACAAGCAATACATGTCATCATCATCAGCATCAACATGGCAAGCAGATAGTATCAAGAGAAACGGCGATGGATATAAAGTAGCAATTTGACTTTGGCTTAGATTTTGGAGAGAAGAGGATAAGATTGCTTTTCCATTTCACTCACTTCTTGACTCCTTCAATCGAGTGAAGTGGGACATATGAATTGGAATAATAATATATTGTTTGCCACTTTCTCTTCGTCTGATCTATATACATAAAGGCTCTGTTGTGGTTTTAGCTGTGTTTTGATATATTTTATACATGACTAACGTAGTGTGAGGTAATATTTACTTAAGTCAAGATCTAATATTATACTTGCAAAAGCTTTATGAAACGATTAGGGAGAGTAGTCATCAAAACGTAAATGCACACGATAAAAGGAATGGGTGTCGGTGTCGTGTTGGCTTTGAAAAGTGGAATATTTCCACATTTTCTCATATTAAATTCAGCAGACCGACATAATTAAATAAGTTACCTTTTATTATCCTTCACTTTATTATGCACTCACACAGGTCTTTAGTGAATTTGGGAACAAATTTTTTGAGTGAGCCCGCAAGGTCTTTTAAAGTGCATAACAAGTTTGTTGAAAATCTGATTTTCTAAAAAGACCTTTCGTAATTATCTGGCACTCTAGAATTATTATTGGAAAAGTACATTAAAACTTATTTTTTAAGGTTTTCTATTTTATACCACGTTTTATAAGTCTAAACTTGATTTTCACGTCAACAATGACAAGAATTGACTGCTTGATTACTGTCTTTGAAAATTGGAAAGTTTATAACTTTTTTGCTGGAAAGATACAGTGAAAGTTTGACACGTGTAAAAACTAATTTGATTTCCTTACAACTTGGAATAAACATGCATGCAATCTAAATAGAGACGACAATGAACAAAGTTAAAATTCACCTACGTACAGTTTATTTGCATCCGGCAACTGTTATTGTTACCGTTAATTTAATATATATAAATTTGGGCAATTAGGGTCAAGTTTGCAGAAACTTTGAGTACAGCAGGTGGCGTTCTATTTAAGGAAAACAAATTTTGATAATAGTAAAACCAAAACTTGTATTGGAAAGTGTTAGAGATTGAGTAGTTGAATTTAAAAATATATACGAAGTGTTGTTACAACTTATGAGCAAAAATGTTTTGTTATGTTATGATAAACGATTGATGTATCGGTAGTATGCACTGTATTGTGTGCATGTAAATATATTGTGTAATTTTAAAGCCTTCCTAAAACGAAAAATTGTTTGAAAGTTTGTTCAGTAAGATAGATACGATACTCCATCATGTTTAAATTGGGAAATTTGAGTTTCAAAAATGGAATCTACTATAATATGGTCTTCCAAGTAAAAGTTTGAATAACTCCAGGCAAAGCATTATGACTATTATAACTATAAAAAACTACTATTTAATAAAATAATTGAGCAGCTTCCTCAATTTTCTCATTTCATTCATCAGGTGAATTCACTCTATGTAAACGTTTTATTTGCTTTTTCCAAACTAATGCTCCTGTATGTAGAAAGTCATCATCATCATCTCTCAAATTCATTGCAAAGAATAAAATCAGGACTTTCACTCCTCTATTTCAGGATAATTGCCAGACTAAAACTTTTTCACGTACGTACGACATGCACATGTTCCACTCCCTCCCTGTCCCTATCATCACGCACTTGACTACTTCTACTTGCGAAACACGTGCTTTACACAGTATCGCATCGCTTACACTTCCACCACCGACCGATTGTCGAACACATTTCTTTCTCACCCACCTTTCATCAGTAGTATTCATTATAATTTGATTAATTATTCCAATTTAGAAAGTACTCTCTCTTGAGTCCTTTCTTCATCATGATGATGATACATGTTTCGTTTCTACTCTGGTTTTACATACTTCTCAATCTAAAAACAGCTTAATGAAGACTCCTACGTACGTGACCAGGAATATACAACTTCCACATCCTTTCATCCATATCAATGTTCTGTTTAGCACTGGAGGGTAAAATCTTTAGAGACCTGTAAATATACGCCTAGTGTCTAGTTCCTTCCCTTTATTGTCATCATCATCTCATATCCTAAAAAAGAATGAGGGATGTTTTAGTATCAAATCTGTTGTAGTTTTCTACTACAATAGTATTAGTTAGAAAATCATCTCAGTATCCTCAACAGATAGCATAAAAGGCTATAACTTAACTGAAAATGATAAACAAACTGTACTCCAAATGGTGTATGCCTACCCAGATTTAGCCAGTTGCTAATCATCATCGTACTTCAAAAAGCTAAACAAAAAAAGTTGAGTAAAGAAGGCCGAGAGTGAATGCGAGGAGAAAAGCTGCCCACTTGCTTGTTTACTTTTATTTACTTCACAAAGTGCTGTTGTAGATGATGACGTTATAGATTTACTTCCACAAACTTTCACTTTAATGTATTTGCGTATATTTATGTTTTATGTGTATATCTTTATATAACGTCCTGTCAGAATCGCTGCTCTGCTTTTTCTACGAAACGTAAAGCCAAAAAGAGTAATTTCTGTAGCATAATTTAGTCTTAGCTCGGTATAATTGCATGTATATAAGACTATAAGACTCCCATGGGTGCGTAAAAGAAGTAGTCGATTGTTTTCCTTTCCTTATTATCTCTCTCCAGTAGAACAAAGAGATGGTAAAAGTAATCGGAGTGTGTATGTTTGTGGAAAAAAGGAAATGTTCATCAGGCGCTAGAAACAAGGTTCACTACTTTGAAACATGATCACTTTATTTAGTTTTTCCCTCTTTCACCTTTTTTCGAAATAGTCTCGACAAGCACGGAAGAAGGATTTGCCCAACAATTCCGCGAAAAAGGATTAAATCGTCAGTATTCATGTCAGGGAATGAGGTAGTGGAGGAGCAAAATTGATGGAGTGATATAAAGAAAAGTTGTGGGCTGCGTATGGGCACTTTTCTTGTAGTTAGTCATGTGCTAAACTTTCATTTTCAAAATGATAGTGCTACACACACCATGCAAAAGCCCTTCAATTTTATACCACCGCCACAACAGACAGCATGGACGATATATGCATGCATATTATGTGTGGGTAGAAGGTGAAAGAGCTTCGAAAGAATAGAATCAACATCACGCTCTTGTTCTTGGAATTTGCTATTATTTTGGCGTTTAAAAGTTTAACAACGCCTTCAAATGAGTGACTCTTTGTGAACGTAAATTAAACCACAGAGGATTCACTTGATACTAGGTAAAAAGTTTATTACTATAAGTGTAGTCTTGCTATCTTGTTCTCTCTATACCTATACCTATTTAATATGATAATGATAAAGAGACAGCTTTTTATTAATTTGTTAGCTATTATGTTCTGAAAACAATGGGGCATTATGAAAATCAACACATAGTAGTCCCTCTGAACGACTTGCTTTTGAAACTACATTTTCGTTTTGTCTCCATTTAGCTTTCCATAACAAGTTGTATAAAGTTGTATCATATCCAGCGTTTTTGACTACATTTCAAACTTCTTATCATTAACAAGAACAGCTAATCTATTCCACCGGATATTTAGTATATTTTCTCGTATTATTGGATTTGACGTTGTAGTCCAATACTTTAGGCCTCATTAAAACTTGAAAGGACTATCATAACTTATATATATTGGTGGAAATGGATATTTTAACAAACTCTTAGTATTAAGTTTATTTTTAACACTTAATTGCTGCTCCTTTGTTATGTTAGTGTCAACAGACAGAACTATATAGTCTTCGAAAATTTGTTATCAAAAGGTTGTGCGAAGTTCCGATAAACTCATATGCAGGCTTTCATTACTGTTTTGCTGGAACTTAATATTTCAACCTACGTATTTTCCAACCAACCAATTTAAAAAACTACTCCGTATTCCATTACCAGATCAGATCCTTTTGACGTCACTGAAGAACCCACGTTTTACATTTCTGTGGAAAAGTTTTACATATTAAATCTATTTATTAAATGAGTTACTTGAAAAATTGTACATTCACTGGAAATTATTTTGGAAACGACTTTGTGGCACAAAATGAACAGTTTTACATTGTCATGTCGTACTACCAATGTCGTACTGCCAATATTTTTAACAACAGCAGATGGGATATTACTGTTACATGTACACTTGCCCCCTAGCTATAGACACTACGTGAACTTTTTACACTAGTTACTGTGTGTGCAGTGCATTGCCTTACTTTTCGTGGCCCCATGTGCATGTAGAAGTGAACATGACCATATTCAATATTATGAACAACACGACTGTGCAGTATTGTACATCGAAACTTAATTAAATATGGAATTAAAGTAAAAGTAAATGAAAGTCTGTTCGGACTCATTAACACATGACTTCAGGTTCAGGGAGTGGGGAAAAAGGTATCTGTCTGTACAATACTTTTCATTGCATTGTAAATCAAAGCATTAGGAAATGCACTCAATTAATGACTATCAATTAATGACTATCGCAAGCTCAAACTCATTCAGACAAATATGAATTCATGTCGTAAGAAATTAAGTTACATGATCAGGGTTATAACGTATAACAGGTGGAAAAGGCATTTCTGATTTAGAAATTTGCAATGATTGACAATAATGAAGAGCTTCATTTATTTTTATTCATAAGACAAAATGTTAGTGATTTTTTTAATACTTTTTTTTACAGATTACTCGATAAAAGGCTCCCCTGTGAGATTCTTCTGTTGACGTGAACTGGATACCTCGTGGCTAATTCATATTTAATTAAACGATGACGTCCTATACTATAAACTGCATTGAACAGATTTTCCAGCCAGGTTTAACAACCCAGCTATTAAATCTTCCGCTTGATGTTTTAAAATATAAGTGAATTGTTTCTAATTTTAAGACGTTGTATTAATAATGTTCTTTAGTTTGATGTAAACTAGTAGTTTTAACCGAAGCAATGGGGTAATCATTGTTTGTAAAAGAACCGTGCATGCGGTGATCTGTCAAAGCATGTCACTAATAGGTAGAAAGATAGGGGAAAACTAAGCGCAACTTTCTCGGTACAGTTTTAGCAATATGAGGATTTTCGTTCATAGTGAGATTCAAATATATCATACTTGTTGTATTACGTAGTAAAAATTAAGTAATGTCTGTCCTTTATCTATACTTAAAAGTAAAGTTTTAAGAGAAAGTTAAAATTTAACACTGTACTGTCAACACTGAGAAACACGTGTGTGGGTTATTTCGACTGTAGAACTTCAAAGTGTTGGAGAGCTAAAATAGTTGATAGTTAGAAGTATTCTATTCACTACTGTTGAGTGAGTTGGCTTTTTATGTACAATTGCAAGTAATCCTTGAGTCCTTGTTCAAATATCCGTCGTCACAGTCATCTAACCGTCTAACTACCTATCCCGCAGCTTGCTGGTCTCTTTCATCCGTGAAAAAAGTCGTAAACATTATTATTCAGTCTGAAAATTATTGGCGTGTCTGGTAAAAGAAAAAGAGTGTAAGATGGGTAGTCAAATGGAAGGGAATCTGGATGGCATGAATCTGTCAACTGAGTGTGAGCCAGAACCCGAGTTGGAATGGAGAGATGCCAAAGTCATTGTGTCCTTCATGATCCTCGCTTTCATCAACGTAGTTGTTATCGTCGGCAACTGTTTAGTCATTCTAGCTGTGTTCATTAGCACCAAGCTTCGAACCGTTACGAACTTATTTATTGTATCTTTAGCGGTGGCCGATCTGATGGTAGGGATTTTAGTACTACCATTTTCAGCCACGTGGGAAATTTTTGGGGTGTGGATTTTCGGGGAGATTTGGTGTTCCATGTGGCTAGCTGTGGATGTTTGGATGTGCACAGCTTCCATCCTAAATTTGTGTGCCATCAGGTAAGAAACTTTTCTGGTCTTTTTTCTCCATTATACTTTTTGCATTTTTACTTTTTCTTCATCACTTTTCCGCTTTTTACGTCCAACTATTGGTCTTACATATATACTACACGTTTATTTATTTCTGGACAACTGTAGTTACTACTGAAATTGTTGATTCTGGTCATGTCCTTTTATCCAAAATTAAACTTACTTTCACATTATTCGAGAGGAAAAGTTTACACCGAAAAAAGATGTTTATTTCATAGACAGCTCTTACGTTTTAGATGATAACAAGACCAGCGGCAGATATACTCTAAAAACTAGTTACAAGTATCAATTCCAACTTCCAAGAAAAGGGCATTCACTCTCAACCAACCATAACAAAATTAATCATCATAGTGGTGTTCTAATGCTTGTTTTTTGTGAAAGTAGTGGTGAAAGCAAGTCTTGTCACTGGATACTTTTCTCTCTTTCTCACTTGAATGAAATACATAAAAGCCATATTACTTGTCTACTGAAATTACGAAGAGGGATTCTCATTTTGACTTGCAGTTTGGACAGATACGTGGCAGTGACACGACCCGTCACTTATCCCAGCATTATGTCATCAAAAAAAGCAAAGATGTTGATAGGAGCGGTATGGGTTCTCAGCTTTCTCATTTGTTTTCCTCCACTTGTCGGATGGAACGATAGGAAAAGGAAACTTTTCAAGCACTTGATCCAACCGGCAAGTACCACAACATCGTCATCACTTATTCTTGGAACAAATGGCAGTATTATGGACTTATCTTATGAGCAACAACAAATATATCAACAACATGGCCAGCAGTTTTCAACAGAGGCCCCAAAGGAACTTTACAGGGAGGTTGAGTGCTTTCCAACATGTGAACTTACGAATGATAAGGTAATTCATCATTTTCAATTTGATGATGACGGTGACAGGGTCATCCTGATTCCTTGATTTTAGACACATGCACAAGCCTTCAATATTAATGTTTATACCAAAGGTTTTTTGTGCATTCGCATTGTACACAAAGCCTAAATGATCCTCACCTTTGCAGTGATTATAGTGCATGCTTAATTGTCCTTGCCTTATAACATTTTATTACAAAATCTCCTCAGTTTTAACAACAAATTATATAATGAAGCCTGACTGGTTGTTTTAATTAATGCTTCGATGTAGTGAAAACAAAAAGTGTGGTATTTATTGTAAAATCCTGAAATGACCTTTGTTGAATAAATTCAAAGCATGCCAACTAGTTATTTCATTATTTCCGTGATATCCCCGCATGTGTTTTTTGAATCCATCCATGGTTGTGGTGTAATTATCCTAAGGTTTCACGTCCCACACAACAAACAACCGAATGTAACCACATGACTACATGAAATGTGGTTCGTTGATCCGTGGCTTTCACCTGTGTACACTTGTTTTGTTTTCTATCGTGACTTGTATGAACTCGACATTCATTCAACAGTAGGAGACTTAACTGTAACTGTATCCTTTACTCGACTAACACATACGATGAATAAGTTAGAAGGAGAGGTTACATTACATCAAAAAACAGTAATTTTGTGTTAGACTCATTGATTTTAAATGATCAAACACCGAAAATGGCAAGCAGAAATATTGGTAAAAATCACAGGGAGTGAAAGATTAAAACACTGGTATTTCAAAAAGAAAAATTTCGATATCATCGTATCCAACGGAAAATCAATTAAATTACAAGAATGAAATAAATTCCAATAGTTTACCGTATGAGGGTTTTTGTCTCGATATTCAGTGGACAGACATTTCCTAATTAGAAATACCGCGACCAATGCATACATATATGCAACTTGTCCGTGACATGTCCCCGAGCTAATCACTATTCCTTAAATTAGATATGGTGGAAGTAGAAGACTTTTTTTTGCAGTACGAGACGAGACACGTGGCATTATTAGCACTTAGCATGAACTTTATTTTATAAATGTTTACAAAGAGGATCAAATGTACCTGCTCGCGATGTGGTGACCATCGGTGGTAGATAAAGACAACATGTAAAACCAAAATACCCAGCAGCAGGTCACATAAATGAAGTCTCTATTCGTATTTTTTTTACATTCAATGACCTCTCTTTCACTAGAATTATCTTTTATCGCAAAAGCTATGACGCGTCGCGTGGTTTTGCATCACGTACTTTTGTTCACAATCAGCGTTTCTCTTGTTCATTAGAGATGTCAAAGACAGTCATTATTATTGCTTCACAACAAAAGAGAGGAAAAAAGTGTGAGTCAAAGTACCATTTTCCCCCTCTCCTCCATCCCTGAAAGCAAAAGAGTTGAAAAAAGTTAGGAAAAAAAGTCATAGAAGCTGTAATTTTCTTTTAGAAAGTACTTGGATACCAGTCACCAGTGCAATCTCTGACTTGACTAAAATGGCCCTTATGCGATTATTCTGAGCAATAATAAAAAACCATTCATTTGGAAGTAAATGCGTGCCTAAGTTATTTGTACAAGAACCCTACTTCAAAAGCACTTCATATTTTTTATAATCAGAATGACTATAGAAAGCTAGTTGAAAACGAGGAAAATCAAGAAAATTATGTAAGGATTCACTCATTATCGTCCCGTGAATGTTTGTCTTCTCTACGCCCCAATTACGATGAGATGTTGTGCATGCATCACTCTGCTTTCCCTTCCGCGTCACTCTTTCCCTGGCTTGGCTTGGCTTGACATTACAATGTCTTTAATATCTTATATAGCCCAAACGAACGATGATCATCTTCAATGTGTGCAAGTGACTGTCACTGACTGACTGTGTGATTTTTTGTTCTGTAGACATGCTTCTTTCATGGCACTCACAGAAGGAATCAAAGTTGTATTTTTTGGTGTTTAGTTATATAAAACGGAAAGTAGAAATATACTAATGATATGTTCTTTTTTTGGCTGTTTTTAACGACATGTTCAGGGCTATGTGGTCTACTCAGCCGTTGGTTCATTCTTCCTTCCCATGTTTGTGATGCTGTTCTTTTACTGGAGAATATATCGTGCAGCAGTGGAAACCACAAGAGCTATTAACCAAGGTACAAAATTACATAGTCATTTTATAAAATGTATATTTATAAGAGTCAGCAAAAGTGAATGCACATATTATATACATGGTTTTCTATATATTAATGGAGTAAAAGAGTGTGGTTCCAATTCCAGGCTCCAGTGGTTTTTAAAGAATACCTTGTAAGTTGAATGTTATATCTTTCTTGTGGGAAACAAGTTGATAGCAAGTTCGAGAGCATAAAACAAAGTACACCACACACGCCACAAGACGTAGAAAAGTGGTACATATAGAGCTTAATTTGGTAAATCCATTGAATAATACATCGCCTGTCTACGAAGAATTTTTTGTTTGTTTGATCGGATTTACGAGGCATACTTTGTCTAGAAAGAAGATTTCAGTTTTCCTTTTGTAAAGAAAACCATCATATAGCTTGTCCATGCGTGTACTCGTATTCTCACTTACTACTAGTAATCCATCTTGCAACCACCATTTCCATGTCAAGCTTGGAAATAAAACTTTTCCGTCATTTTTTTTTGGATCTCACTCTGAAAGAGTATGTTTTGTGTGTAGTGCGTTTGTCATGAAAATAAATTGAATGCTCATAATAATCAAGAATGGAACATTTGTTTGGTCATGTTCAGTGTGTAGCGAGGAAAGCCGCTGCTGCAACAAAAAAATGATGCACTTATGTCTCAGCGCTATCTTACTGTACTATCTGTGTACTGTACAATGTACTTATTTGTATTGTCCAACTTTCTTTTTAGGTTTCCGAACAACCAAGGGGTCAAGGCTGCTTGGATCTCGATTTGAAGAGCAAAGACTGACTTTGAGAATTCACCGTGGACGATCAGTGCAGAATCATCATGGTCACGTACAAAATAATACTCCGAAACCGATCTCACCCAACGGAAGGCTTCATCATCATTCCTCTTCCTCCCGCATCCCACGAAGCAGATCTCTTGAGAGAATTAAAGTTCATCTTACCCCACCTCCTCAGCGTGGTAAACAAAAGAGCTTTAGAACTTTT
>JAQFXM010006741.1:0-12801 GCA_034693345.1 Entomobrya multifasciata | reverse complement strand
TAACGTTTGAGTTCACCTTTGCTAGCCATTGTGAAAACGTTGGTGGCTGGAACTTTTGTGGTGCTTCCGGGGAGGCGGGGGAGGCAGCCTTCAGGTCTTGTGTATGATTGTTGGATTGGCGGTAACCCATCACATCATGTTGTGGTATTGCGGTGGTGGTCGTTGGGATTGAAAAATTGGAAAGATTTGCTCCTTGTCGGGGGAGAGGTGCCCCACGGGGGGTACTGGTAGGTTGAAGTGGCAGGGGAGGAGCTGTCAGGTCAATGATGACGAGTGCGGCTGGGGATGTACTGGTTGCACGAGGGGAGAGAGGAGGCGGCGGAATATTTGGGATAACTTTTGTGGTACTTGTGATGAACGGCTTTGCTGTTGTTGCGACAGCAGACAATTTACGTGCAGAGCTGAGACTATCAAGGAAAGACTCGTCCACAAATTCCTTTTTTTCTGAAATAAAATAAAGTTTTTTTTAGTAAATATATGGAAATGTGCTATGCATGAAAGTCAGATTTTTTTTTGAAAAAACATACCTTTTATTTTTTTGTACAGTTCTGCATACTTGCACAAGATTGGCGAAGTGATTATGCGTTTTTTTCCAGTAACTTCAGACCTGTCCTCCACACAATATCCATCACTTCCTTGGACAACATACTCACATTTCGCCTCGGTACACTTTTCACAAGACCAAAAAATCTCACAAGATTCAATGCTATAAACTAGCATTGACACGCAAATAAAAACTTTGAGAAACATTTCCAGTTTGATGTTCAAGTAATCTGCTGCTGCTACTGATTGCAAATGAACTAATCTGCCCGAGTTTCAGTAATTTGAAACAAGGGTCAAACCTATTCCTATCCTCCATGGCAAAACAATTTGCCTTGCAAAGAAATATTTTGCATGAAGAAAAAATACCAAAATATTGTTTGGAATTTAAGCTTCATCAGAATCCAAAGTTTTTTCATACTCATCATCATTCATTCAAAATGAATGGACAAGGATCAATTAAATGCAAATTTACGCATTTAATAAGCATACCTAAGAATGTGAAGACATAAAAACTAGAGCATAAGGTCTATTTTTTAGTAACTTTGTAGATTTGCACTTTTGTGTTCATTCATCTTTTATTATGACAACGCTGCAAAATAGAAGCACAAATCGTCTTCTATAAGCTTGTTAAAAGAAACAAGCTTTTTTGTTGCATGTACACACACACATCACACAAAAAAGGGAGAAAAAGCAACACTTTAGGTGTAAAGCTACTTTAGTAGCAGTAACCTGTTTGTTTGCTTTGCTTTGAAAAAAAAAAATGCGACAAACAGTCGACTCTACCAAAAAACCTCCCAAACACCATCTACGCACCACACACCTAAACACACCAATCATTCAATCTTAACAACTACATTAACTATAGCTTGCTCTAACGAGCAAGACCCATTCGTCTCCCTCTGCACCACCACCACAGTAAACCAATCTAATGCTTTGCTTACGGAGCTACGCTCCATCCCCACACATCATCATCATCAATCAACCAAACATACCTCCCCATATATTCCTTATGGAACAATCAAAATCCAACAATCAACAATCAACAATCACTCATTTCCTTATGCAATTTAACACTAACAAATTTGGTTGCTTATTCATCCTACTAATGAGTCTTTGAGATTGGCACCACCGCTGGTACGACCGGAAAGAATTTGCACAAAAGATTGGAATTATAAGGGGATAAATATTAAGAAAGGTACTATCATGATGTTGGCCTCTTGGGCTGCCAATAGAAATCCAAATGTTTTTCCTGATGAACCGGAGAAATTCAAACCTGAAAGATTTCTTCCAGAGAATAAAGCAAAAATGGATCCGTATGGCTTTACTTCTTTTGGATTTGGTCCAAGGAATTGTATTGGGATGCGGTTTGCTTATGAAAACTTGAAAATTTTCATTTGTAACCTTGTCAAGAATTTTAGAGTGGAGAAGAGGTCTGATACTTGCCTGAAATATAAACCAGGGTCGCTGTTATTGGTTGGCTTTAGCCCATTGTATGTCGACTTGGTTGAAAGAAATTAAAAGGTTAACTTTTTCTCCTTTTCCTTCCGGTTTATATTGTCATCAATTGGAAAATAAAATAAAAAAGTGATTGAATAAAATGCATTAAGTTACATGATGCGAAAATCAATAAATTGCTGGTTTACTGTTGTGACATTTTTTACTGCATGCAATACTGCTTCCAAATAATCCATTCGGTGTGACATGGGGAATTGTGAGATTATCTTTCATGCTCGTGCACAGGAAGATGGTTAAATGTTTTTGAACAAAGGCACACATGAAAAACCATTTTGGTTAAAACAACTTGAGTTTGTTGTCATCATCTCAGTTTAATTTTAAATGCGTATGGCTGAATACTACTAACAGCAGACAAAAATGTAGCACCCATGTAACCAAATGTAGACAATGGAAAATACAATGTGAATGGGTATCTTTAGTCTGTGTTGCTATGTAAAATTAAATAATTTTATTCTGTGTCATATGGCTATGCTTTGGAGTTCATTTTTAGCCTACTGAGTATATTTTATTTTTACAATTATCAATTTAATTCGGTACAAAATCAAATATTTAGAAAAATGTCATAAGTTCAAGCTGTAGATAACTTTTTTGTTAAGTTGGTCAATAGTCTCTTTAAAAGAAAAATTCTCGTGTGTAAATCAAAAAATAAAAATTACACACATTGACAGATATTGATTTGAAAGTGTTTAGATTGGCTCATGAAGTTAAACGAAGTAAAAATTCCAACAAGAAGTGCCCAAGTGACCTGTCAACGTCAGTAACTCGTGAACATTGTTCTTTGGGTGCTGGTTGCGATGACGACAAAGCCCAGATATGTGTGCTGGGGTTTTCTCTTGGTGAAAAAGTATTCGGGATTGATTGGGTAACTGAATGATTATATTTAGATTATGTAGTATTTTCATTGCAAACTCTTTGATAGTAAGCACAAGTGCAATAAAAGTAATTTAGGATTTTACTGGTTTTTGCAGATTCGAGAGGAAATTTTGAACTACGTTATTTACAACAACAAACTAAAAGTATCCATTAGTCAAATCAAAATTATGAGACTAGTCCGAAAAAGTTGGTTGTCAACAGTAACAAGGCTACTTAAAACATGCGAGGTTGCTCCACTAATCCAACTGACCTTAGACAATATTTCCTCCTATGTCGTTGACCCAGTTGAGAATTTAAAAGAGAACAAGAAGAAACTAGACCAGTTCATTGCAACGTTTGGAGATTCCTCCAGACTGAAAGAATCATTTCTTCCATTCAAACTAAAACTGGATTCTGATTTCATCCGTTATGAAAACTTCCCAAAATTGTCAGACTGTTTTACTCGTTTTGGAACTGAACTTTTGGAACTTAAATAAGATATCCTTATGATGGCGGTAATATGCCAGTTTACTTTCCCTCACTTCATTTTCCCATTTTACAAAAATTGTCGTTCCAATTTTCTCGCAATTTTCATATAGATCGTGATGATTTCATAACGAATCATATCAGAATGGCATGATGTACACAATTTTAGAACGTGTTCGAAAAACGCTTACAAGCTTAAATGTAAGCGGGCAACGTAGTAGTATTAGCGATCGCCTGCATAATCCTACCCGTTTTCGATTTCCACAAATGGAAAAGTTGGAGCGCATCAATATTGAATGTTCGGCTTGTGATCTTGGACCATCTAAACAATTTACATGTTTACAGGAATCCCTTCCAAAATTAAATCGTGTCCATTTAGGACACCAAACTGAAGACATGTTATTAAAAATGATGAAAAATTCGACATTTGAAAGAGCCCACAAGCTGGGTGTTATGGTGATCGATGAAGATCTTTCTGGGGAGGATAATAATTATGTGAGGTCACCAAGCATGGAAACAATGAGACGATTAAGTGAGGCCTTTCCAAATGTTAAAGATTTGACATTGCAGCTGAACATTGGATTTTTAAACGTTCTCGAGTGTTTATTTATGAAAATGGATAAACTGGAAAGATTGGAACTCCAGTTTTCCGGAAGGATCCAAACAAGCAGTTCCAATTTATTGGATTCCAAGTTAACTGGTGTACCAATAGGACTGGTTGGTGCACTCAAGGAAAATAGTGTGGAGGCTTTGCAAACTGTTGTGGTTCTAGGAAATGAAAGTCAGTTGTCTTTACGTAACCTTGCAGGTAAATAGTTTCAAATAACATATTTCAATAAAAAATACTCCTTCCAATGAAAATTTCAATAGAAGACTTGGATATTTGTTTTTTTTTTTCATTTAACTCTTTTTCGGTTAGAACTAAAAACGCTTGCATTATGTTTCGAGAATAAGGCTGAGGACGATGAGCAAATTTCCTTGAGCTCCGATTTCTTGTTTGGCCAGGCTTTTATGAAAATGCCAAATTTACGCAACTTGTGTCTTCGTGGAAAGTTTCAAGCGGTATAGCAATAAAATATCAATTCTTTTTATTAATATAGATAACTTATATAATTTGAGTAGTTATGTTTTTTTTCTTTGTCCACAGCCTTCAGTTGGTATGCAGAAAGAGTGGAAAGACCAAGGCCGATTTATAAATTATGCTGTGTAAACACTCCCCATTTTTTATTTAATAATCTGAAAATTGTGATTGTATTTGCAATCGTTTTGACCAAATTTATATTTCTTTGTGTGTTTTTTTCTGAAATGTGTGATTTAAGTTTTTGAACAATTTTCAATTTGTCATCAATAATGTTTTTATTTTTAATTCTTTGTAATCGACTTAACACTTGCAAAAATTGTATGAATAAAATTTAAATGAACTTTGAAAGAATGAATTTATTGGTAGTTAACATGCACGTATACTACTACTGTGAAAACTGACAAAGTATCAATGAAGACGTATCAATATCATCAGACTCCTCATTACATTATGAAACTATGTATCGTAGAACAGCTATACAATTTGACTCTTAAATTCATTCATTAGTATCAGTGATATACTTACTAAAGCTATTAAGTTAGGTATGCAGGTTTTGATATGCAGTCGCATGTTCGCCATAATTAATCTTCATTGACTAATGTAACTGACTGGTGACAACGATGAACCCACAATGTCAGCAATTTAGCATCCAGAATCTAGGCACTATTAAACACGTTAAACGTATGCCATGTTCATGTACAGGTATGTCAATCATGGTTCATCATTTGTTGCTGCCATACAAATAAAAAATATAAATATTTTTGTTTACTAACATATATCATATCGTAAACTGCAAACCTTTCATTGCATTTATTTATTTAAAAATTACATTTTTAGACGAATAAAAAATTCTTGTCGACTTGTCATTTTTAAGAAAATTGAATCTTAAAATCATATAGTCAAGACGTTTACAGTTTTTTATGCAGTTGACTGTTTTCTCTTCTAGTAAACCAGATACTGCGTTAACCAAATAAAATTTACTAGACAGATTGGCAAATTGGGTTAATTTAACCTTTGAAGTGTTTATAATGGCTCATGAAGTTAAACGAAGTAAAAATTGCAACGATAAATGTCCAAATGACCTGTCAAATTCTACATTAACTAGTGACAGTTGTTCTGTGGGTAATGATTCCAGTAATAAAAGTCAAGAATGTGTACTGGGCTATTCTCTTGGTGAACAAGTGTTCGACATTGATTGGGTAAATTATTATTTTAATGCCAGACTTTTCCTTAGTAATTAGGAGTGCAACATTTAGCTTAAGATTTACTGTATTTTTTTGCAGATACGAGAGGAGATTTTAAATTACATTATTTACGACGGCGACCAAACAATATCCACGAAGCAGGTCAAAAGTATGAGACTTGTCCAAAAAAGTTGGCTGTCAACTGTAACAAAGCTACTTAAAAAATCCAAGGGTCCTCCACTAATCCAACTGACCTTAGATGATATTTACTCTTACGACTTTGACCCAATTGAGAATTTATTAGAGAACAAGGAAAAATTGGATAAGTTCATTGCAACGTTTGGAGATTCCTCCAGACTGAAAGAATCATTTCTTCCATTTAAACTAAAACTGGATTCAGATTTCTTCCGTTACGAAAATTTCCAAAGTTTGTCAGACTGTTTTACTCGTTTTGGAAGTGATCTTTTGGAACTTGAAGTTGTATATCCTCTTGATGGTGGAACTATGACAGTTTACTTTCCCCCACTTCGTTTTCCCATTTTACGAAAACTGTCGTTCCAGTTTTCAGGCAAATTTCTTTTTCGTTGTGGTGATGCTGCTTCCAACTTTGAGGATAACAGATTTGGTCTGTGGCTCCTTCAATCCTTTTTAAATGCAACTAAAAATCTTCAGCAATTGGATTTTCCATTTGAGGAAGACGATGACGAAGATATGGTTCCAGCGACCTTTGAGCATCTTCAATTGCCATGTACAATTGTATCTCTAAGACTGGAACTAGAATTTGAAAGCAAAACATTGGAAACTTTATTTCTGAGGAACCAGTTTCCAAATCTAACCCATCTGACGCTGAAGATACATGGAAAGCCATATTTGGATGGTTCGATACACACAATTTTGGAACGTGTTCGAAAAACGCTTATAAACTTTTCTGTTGATGGTCAACGTAGTGATGGTCGCCCACATTCTCGGACCTTTTTTAGATTTCCTTTAATGGAAAAGTTGGAGTGTATAGATATTTTTGGCACGGAATGTGAGTTGGGGCCGTCATCTGAGCAGTTAGCATGTTTGGAGGAGTCCCTTCCCAAATTAAATTGTGTTTGGTTAAGATACCAAACTGAAGTCATGTTGAGAAAATGGATAGATAAATCCAAGTTTGGCGCTGTCGAGGAGCTCTTCATTTCTGTTATTAATAAAAATCTTTCTGAAGAGCATGATAATTATGTTAGATCACCAACCATTGAAACAATGACACGGTTAAGTGAAGCTTTTCCAAACGTTAAAGATTTGACGTTTCAGCTGAACATTGGGTTTTTAAACGTTCTCGAGTGTTTATTCACGAAAATGGGTAAACTGGAAAGATTGGAACTCCAGTTTTATGGAAGGATCCAAACCAGCAGCTCAAATTTATTGGATTCCAAGTTAACTGGTGTACCAATAGGCCTGGTTAATGCACTCAAGGAAAATAGTGTGGACGCTTTGAAAACTGTTTTGGTTCTCAGAAATGGAGGTCAGTCTTCTTTACGTAACCTTGCAGGTAAATAGTTTTAAAACAACTCATATCGATAAAAAATATTCCGTTTTATTAAAATTTCAGTGGAAAACTTGGATAGTTCTTATTTTCATTTAATTCTTTTTCGGTTAGAATTGACCACGCTTTCATTACGTTTCGAGAGTAAGACCGAAGATGCTGACCAAATTTCCTTAAGTTCGGATTTCTTGTTTGGCCAAGCTTTTATGAAAATGCCCAAATTACGCAACTTGTATCTCCGTGGAAAATTTCAGGTAGGATAGATATAAAATATCAATTCTTTTTATTAATTTAAAAAACTTATGTAATTTAAGTAGTAATTGGTTTGTCTTTTCTTTGTCCACAGCCTTCAGTTGGTATGCTGAAAGAGTGGAAAGAGCAAGGACGATATATAAATTATGCTGCGTAACAACTCCCCATCTCTTTCGAGTTATCTGATGATTGTGATTGGATTTAAGTTGTTTTGGCAAAATTTGCCTTTTCCTTGTGTAATAGTTTCTGAAATATATAACTTGATATTTTTTTAACACTTTGCCATACATTGTGTTCTCATTTTTAATTCTAAATCATCGACTAAGTACTTACAAAAATTGTATGAATAAAATAGAAATGAATTTTGAAAGAAAACATGGAAATTTATCAGTGCCCCAAAAATCTCTGCATTGCTAATTACGTGATTTCATCTTGCATCGTATTGGGGAATTTTATACGAAATTCATCACATGATCACTTGACCAGACGTATTCATATTTCTAAAAAAATCCAGTACACTATTGTCGTTAAAACTGAGAAAATATCAATGAAGACGTATCAATATCATCAGAATGCACACTACACTATCATACTATGTATCACATCGCAACAACCATACAATTTAACTTATAAAGGCACTCATTAATAACAGTGATCTACTTCCTAAAACTATTGGGTTAGGTACGCAGTTTTTCTAATGCTCTCTCATGTTCCCATTTCACATATTTAATCATTACTGAACTAATGAAACTGACTATTGACAACGATATATCAGCCAACATTGTCAGCAATTCATGTTTCCAGAATCAAGTCACTTCAAAACACTTTCAACGTATGCCATGTTCATGTACAGGTATACCAATCATATTTCATCATTTTGTGCTGCCATACAAACAAAAAATATAATATTTTTGTTTACTGTCATATGGCTGTGCTACGAACTAAACTGTAAAACTTTCATTGCATTTCTTCTTTAAAAATAGTTCTAGACGAAAAAATTGTTGTCGAATTGTCATTTTTAGAAAATTCAATATTTAGATCCCAAAGACAAGACGTTTTTCTATACAGTTGACAGTTTCCTAATCATAGTTACTGAAAAATTTACAAACTGTAATAATTTAATCTTTCAAAAGTTTAAAATGGCCCATGAAGTCAAACGAAGTAAAGCTTCCAACGATATATTTTCAAGTGACCAGCCATCTTCATCATTATGTGGTGACCCTTGTTCTTCGTGGACCGGTTTCAATGACAACAAAACCGATTTATGTGTGCTGGGTATATCTCCTGCGGAACATGTATTCGGCATTGATTGGGTAATCTGATATAATTGAAACTTTATTTATGACAACGGGCCGGAGACCAAGCTGAAGCATTTTAGCGAAATCAATTTATGTCTGTCTGTTTGTTATCTTTACTAAAATACACAATATTTAGCTATTTGTAAGCTTTACTTCCGTGCAGGCGTTTTGAAAATCAAATTAATCATGTTTACTTAACAACCAAAATACAGGCCGTTGTCATAAGTAAAATTTCAATTTCAACTCTTTTTATTTTAGCAGTAAGTAAGAGTGGAATACATAATCATGTATTTGAATAAAATACAATTATTTCAGATCCGAGAGGAGATTTTAAACTATGTCATTTCCGACAACAAACAAAACGCATCCAAAAATGTCCTAAAAAGTATCAGGCTCGTCCAAAAAAGTTGGCTGTTAACGACATCAAAACTGCTTAAGAAAATAGGGAAACCTGTGATCGACCTAAAACTTTCCTATTTCAACTCACTAAACAACGTGAACATTGAACAGAAGACGGGAATACTGTTAAACAAATTTGTTCAAACGTTTATAACTACTCAAGGAATAGAGGAATCTGCAATTCCATTCAAATTGAATTTGGGTGTGGGATCGTTTTGGGAAGAAAACTACAAAAGTCTTGTTGACTGTCTAACTCGTCTGGGACCCTGCCTTTTTGAGCTAGAGATAACTTATCCAGCGGATGGGGGTACATTACCAGTTAATTTCCCAGGGTTGAGCCTTCCATCTCTCACAAAATTATCATTTCAATTCTCCAATCAAAAAATATTAGAGACGGATGACGACTCAGATGACGATGATGATATAATCACATTCGGCAACAACGTGCGTGGAATATGGCTCCTCCAATCAATTTTCTATGCAGCTGAAAACTTGACGCACTTCATGTCCCCATTTACACTACATTTTGTTCAGATTCCTACCGATTTCGAATTTCTGCGGCTACCACCAAAAATTACAGATTTGGATTTGGATTTAAAACTGAAAAGCAAGGATTTAAGGGTTTTATTAAATAACGACCTTCCACATTTAAAATATCTAAAGATACTGCTACACAAGACTTCATTGGACGATGAGTTGCTGTATAAAATCTTGGAGAGAGTGCAAAAAACTCTTACATCTTTTCAGATTGAAGGTTTGACCAGTGACGGAATCCCAAGTGAACGTACCTATTTGAGATTCCCCATAATGAAGTTATTGGAAACTATTGATATTACTAGTGAGGAGTGTGAATTGGGACCTAGAGAAGTTTTAGATTTGCATGAGTGCCTTCCAAATTTAAAATCACTCACAGTTAATGCTCCCAGTGAGATAGCGTTTAAAAAATGGATCAAAAACTCTCAATTTGAATACGTGGAAGATTTAAATGTATCGTTAATAGACGAATATGTTAAAGAGGAAGGTTACAATAAATATATATCTCTTGAAACGGAATTGATTGAAGGAATTCACACAGCTTTTCCAAACGTGAGGGAATTGTACATAGCTTTTAATGTCAGCAACATGACTGGCCTTAATTGTATATTCCAGAACATGATTAGACTGGCAACTTTACAAATTAATTTAAGAGGAGATTTGGACAGTTACTGTTCAGATCTTTTCAACTCGACTATTCTGAGTTTACCAGTTAAACTAGTTTCTAGTTTGAGGGAGCATTGTGAACTTATCGAAAAGATTCAATTTAGAAGTAGTGATCAGGCATCAATTAGAAATCTTGCAGGTACATATGTCATACACGTTATTTTTTTCTTAAAAAGTAAATGTATCAAACTAAATACCTGAGTTAAATACATAAATAAAATCACCTACTTACACTAATTTTGTTATCTTATATACAAATTTGACAGGGCTAACCAAACTTGTTCTTTGGACTGCCTCAAATTCAGAGGATGAAACGGAGTCGTTGCTATCTGAAGTGATGATAAGCTATGGACTTTTAAAAATGCCAAAATTACATAGTTTGATTCTCTACGGAAAGTTCAAGGTTTGTATTTTTGCAAAGTATTTATGCATGTTTAAATACGAATGATACGAAATAAAGTTTTTTTTTCATTTCACAGCCTAGTCCAGAAATATCAAAATTGTGGGAGGATAGTGGTCGCTCTATGGAATATGAACTTGAGTAGGTCTTTGATATAAGTGTTGAATATTATGTATGTATTCTTACTCTGACGATAAATGTTTTATTTTGAGATCTCCAATTTGGTTGTGTAATTCTTTCTGTAAATTGATATTTTAATTTGAAATAAGATTTCTATCAAAATTCCGTTCCAAATATGTTCCAATTCTTTTGTTTGTGCTACTTTGTGGTGAAATACCAAGTTCCTTCGGAAATGCATTGGTTTTAACAAAATAAAATTTAAACAGTTTTCAAATGTAAAAGTGATCTTAGTTTTTGTACAGACTAAAACTTTCAGTGTCTCATTGTAACACATCATGTATAAATATTTGCATCAATAGGGTGCATTTTAATTGTAAGCGTTAGTAAATGACATCACAATTTTTATAAAACGAACACAATAAAACTCCAATTCATAAAAAACAGGCCATGAAGGCGTCTATAGACCCTTGGGCATTTCAATTTTGAAAGTTGTCGTCAGTCAGAATTGGTCACACGAGCATAAGTCTAGTAAAAGTTGACAATTATGGGAAAATGTGTGTACATTTAAAAGTTATTAATTGATGATCATTATGCACCATGTTTTTGGCTTAATGAAAAATAAAATACAATTTCGAAACGTACATCGCTACTAATTCACAATTTAATTAACATTAAACTAAGCATTACAAATTATAATGTTACTTCAAAAAAAAAAAAAAAAAAGATTTTACAACCACGATTTCACGTCGCGTCGCCCGGAAATTTGGAGTCGGGAAACAAACGTTTGTACGCTTTTCAGAAAATTGAACAAAGAATTCAGTTCTATCTCAAAGCGCCCAAGATGCAAAATTAGTGAAACATTTTGCAAACCTGATACATGATAACAAGGCAAGTAAAAAATAAATTAGGTCTCATCAACTCGAACCCAACCCGAATCCAATAAGCAAACATTGACAGGCAGGCAGGCTGACAGGAAGCGGTGGAACCCCTACAGCCGAATACCCGACAGCCGAATTTTCCCCTTCATCCGACTACCCGAATTTTCCCCTACATCTGATTACCCGAATTTTCCCCTTCATCCGAATGACTTATCTATCTAACTGAATGGCTTATAAATCCACCCGAATGGCTTATAAATCCACCCAAATGTCTTATAAATCCACCCAAAGGGCTTATAAATCCACCCGAATGGCTAATTAATCCACCCGAATGGCTTATCAAGCCACCCGAATGGCTTAAAAATCCACACATGGCTTAAAAATTCTCACCGAACGCCGTCCTTTTGCATCTGAATGAATTTTGTGTTCATTCAAATGATAAAATATTTCATCCATATGCCATTTTATCCAACCGAATGACTTTGTCACCCGAATGATATATTATTTCATCCGAATTGTATTTAACTACACACGAATTGTGTATAACTTCACCCTAATTGTGTACAACTTCACCCGACTTGTTAACTTCGTAAAAGCGTTTTAAACGATTTAGAAGTTATTGCGATTATCATCCTGTCTGTCTGTGTGTGTGTTTGTGTGTCTGTGAAAACTACTACTAAAAACTACTTGACCAATTGACACCAAACTTGGTACACAGACACCTTAGGTCAAGACCTTCCTTGGGATTGGTTTTCAGACCCCAGCGACCCCCCTGACCCGAGATATAGGGGTCAAAGGTCCCCATGCATTTTTAATAGCAAAAATTTTTGGTGTCGATTCTGACACAGGATCAACTGCTGATCACTATGGAATCATTTTAGACCCCAATGACCCCCGTGACACGAGATATAGGGGTCAAAGGGCCCCATGCATTTTAAATAGCAAAATTTCCTTACTGTCGATTCTGACACGGAATCAACAGCTGATCATAATGGAATCATTTTAGACCCCAATGAGCCCCGTGACCCGAGATATAGGGGTCAAAGGTCCCCATGCATTTTAATT
>JAQFXM010006740.1:0-12801 GCA_034693345.1 Entomobrya multifasciata | reverse complement strand
TGTATCTATTGTTATTATTTTCTATTTGGGTAGGACCGCATGGTGTGTCATACCACTTGAATTTACCATTTAGTCTGCAGTTTGGCTTATCTGCTCAAGTGATCAAGAAACATATTCATAATTAAATCTCCTCACCCTGATGATTTTGGCACACGTTTACCAAAATTGCTTGAAATTATCAAAAAGGTATTTTTGTTGTAAATGTTACTTCCAATTGGCATGGAGCTAACATTATCTTTCATAATTCTAGAAAAAATGGTCCTAAGTTACAACATTTGTATGTTACAAGATTTTTTATTTAATGAACCAGCATGACAGATTATCTTATTCGAGTGTCGTTTTCCGTTACCCTCAGAGAAGACATAATACGATAAGACAACAATAATTCAATACTCAATACATATTGAGTTCACGTTTGCAATATTTTGCATGGCTCTTGTTGAGGTGAAATGGTACATACTCACCAAAGATCGAAATACATGGATATGTTTACGGCTTGTTTATTAGGTGCCCGTAGCACTTTATAATTTTGCTCATGTCTGTTATGTTTCCATAATCAGTTTTCTCTGATTAAAATAAAAATAAGCTTTCTTTGATTTTGTATTGTTTTTACAATCTCTTCTGAAAATTTGTGGGATTTTAGAACTAGTTAAACATCAACTTATATTAAATCCTTTAAAAAATGAATGGACAAACTGGCACTTCATTAAATCGTTTATCAGTGTATTGACGTTACATATCTGATAAAGAAAGCAATCCTGTTCCATTCTACGAAAAAATGCATAAAAAAATCCTTAAATAACTCTTGTGGATATGCATAATTTGCTTAATGAATTGAATAAAAGCTCTCAAGAATACGAACACAACTCATACCAAACTTTTTAAAATCCCCACATGGCAAGTAAAGTGCTATTATCTCCATCCCGTAAAATTATCATGCTAATGCACATGTTTACGCTTTTGCTTTAGAACACCTGTTTAAAAAAAAACTGAACGCCCAATTATGCACCAGCTTGGCCGACCGACCAGAGAGAACAGGTAAAAAAATATCTTCCGGAATACAATCCAAGTCATAACAATGATAAGCACGAGCTATTGTTTCAATTGTTACACCTTCCCCTTTTCATACCCTTGAATGACTAATCTAAAAAACCACACATGTGTTACTCCGTGATTTATCAGATTTTTATCAGAACCCCCTTTCATATTTTTATTCGCCATTACGCTTTTTATTGTTATACCTTTACACTGCCATTTAACTACCACGCAGTTCGTCAAAATCCCCAATAATAATTGGATCGACACAGTGAATCGCTGTCGGAATAAAAATAGGGAATGAAACAAAACACGATATAAAAAATCAAAAGAAAAAAATATTATTGACTAGATGTTTTTGTTTACACACACTACTTCCTGCATTCATACAAAAAAATTGATGTTTTATATGCACACATATTGTACAATATGTAATATGATTTTCACTATAAAGTGGTTTAATATAATTACCATCGTCGTGATAATAACAATGATGATGACTATATGGTGAGAGTTACTATTATTTTTTCCTCCTACTTTCGTAATCATTGCATTGTTGTATTGTTATTGTGTGGCTGTGTGGCATACATAAAAAAGTATGAATCAGCAATACACTTCAAATATCACTTTTTGGCTTTCCACTTACTTTCCATTAGCTTTGTCTGCGTTTCCTTCGACCATGAATGAATGAATGAAAAAAATTGGAACATCTGCTACTGGTGATGGTGAAGCTGCTGCTGGTTCTTGTGGATGGATGGATGGATGAAAATGCAATGAAAAAAGGCAACAATATATATGTGTATACGTCACTGATGCATCTCTATCGTTTCTATGAAAATATGATTTTTTTTCTGTTGTACCTCTTCTTACCCCTCTTGTTTTCCTATTCTGATAGCTGGGCTGAGAGACAGTAGACACTACACCGCACACATAAAGTTCCTTTTTTCCGGGACTCCCCTTTACTCCCATAAAAAGGATCACTATTGCTTTTATCAAAGATCAAAGCATGAAGATGATGATGATGAGATTACATTTTCTCTGATCTTGGCACATTTGCTGTATGCTGTATATAAAAGGCAGTAAAACTTGTAATGTCTCTTTGCCTGTTTTTAGCTTTTGTTTGTGATACATTTTATTTTTTTGGGATAAACATCAAACAAGCAAGAGATAGCACTAAACAAACTCCACTCAATGATAATTTTGTTTTTGCGTAAGTCATACTTCCATGAATCGTTGTAATTGAATTATCCTCCAAAAGAGAGAAAAAAACATGATCATCATAAAATTACACGCTTGGTATCAATGTGATAGAAACAGATACAAATCAGAAGGGGTTCGTTCTTCTAATCTAATCCGTATCCAATGCACTCCCTTTCCTTAACACACTCTCTCTATACCTCTTTACATGTGTAGCTTTGACAATGTGACAAACACTTTTTTTAAATTTGCTCAATTTGCAACGTACAAAATAAACATCTTCAATCATTCAAATGACTTGTTTCCCTATAAAATGTCTTGTTGTCGTCCAATTAATATGATAAACTAACATTCATACCTTTTTTCGGCAAAAAATACAAAAATATTTTCCCCAATTTTTTTGATGCATCACTTAACCTACAAATCCTCCTCTCATAAAATAATTCTTTCCTCTTGACTGGATTGGAAAATCACATAACGATAGATTTCCTGTCAAAACGGATTTAGCCCGGAACCACCAACATGTTTTTTTGGCTTGTTTCTAACGGTTTCAGTTCGGAAGTACCCTTTTAGCCAGGAAAGAAATTTCAAGTCATGTCATGATATATACCTGTCCTTAACACAGCACAATCGCAACAAAGTTTACGAAATAATTTTCCAAGTGCCACGACCCCCACCACCGCAATGTGTACCCTGGCTCTGACCATATCATCGGTTAAACCTATTCACTTAACCTGCCCGACATGAACATCATTCATTCTTCAAAAAAATAAATCCACAATGGCAGGTATTTTTTTCCTCCCGTGCCATTTTTTGTAAAGCTCGTGCGTAGAGGTTAATAACAAAAAAAAAGACTTCCTTACTTTTAACCCATATCAATATTCACAATGTTTCTCGTTCCCAAAAAAAACATTGTATCCATCCATCCGTTCGACAAAAATGACAATACAGTTTTTATTTTGTCATGAGCAGGAGACAAAAAAGAACACAATAATTGTAATATAATGAGTCCTAATTGTTATTGCCTTGTAGTTAAGTTTAGTTCTTTGGTATGCAACATCCTATTTCGTTTGGGAAATTCTTTATCGTGAAATTGCATGCAGGATTTACTGTTTGCTATACACATACATGTGCATTTATACTAAAAGCTTGGGAAAAAAGAGAGAACAGAAAATTGATTGAAATACTTCCTGCCGGCCTACCACTTCAATGTGACATGCATGACTTTGGAATTAATATTTTTGTGTGTGTGGGTTTTTGTATCGATGCGATGTTAGTGCTTAATCATGGCAGTGATGATAATAATAGCGGCGGATTTGAGGTTTTCCAGTTTTTTCTTGTTTTATTGCTCGTTGAAAAACATTGTTTTGTACAGTCCAGGAAATGAAATCACAAGACTTTTTGTATCGTAATTGAAAGAAATTTCTAACAATAAAAATTTGGTTGTGGTAATTCATCTAATGACAAAACAGGTATATAAACTAGTAGAGTGAATGCATGAACAACAAAAATGTACCCAAACCGAAGAATTTTCTTGGGAATATTATTACATGCTAAAATGATACAGTCACAGTCTGTTTAGCTTGTATTTTAAAAAAATCTGTTTTACGAATTATTCCAGCTCAAAAAAATGCGTAGGTTTTTTGCGTAATATTCAAGATTTAAAAAAATACAAAGAAAAGGAATTAAAAAATATCTCACACGGATATGAATAGTAAAGTTTACATTTTTGATAATGTTTTTATTAAGGCGTAATATTTTTTGTCATTTTTTTCGTTTATTTTATTTCCCCTTTGGTTAATCGGTTGGGAAGTTTTGTGGACGGATATGAGATAATAGAAAACGATTGCAATGTCTACGTTCACCATGCGCCAGTTTGACATTAATGACCCATTGAACATTTGCAGAGTAAACTGAGGGAAAACGGAATCGGAATTGCATAATTTTCCAAAGCTGTTTAGTGAATTGAAGGGGCCGTTCTGCCACCGCCGTTTAACATGTAAAACGCAGTGATGGGAATGTAGTTGCATGATGTGCTATTTTATGTCGTGTGAGAGTAGAAAATGATAACTATGGAATTATTACACAAGTGAAAAAGTATTTGGTCGGAGCTCTCTTATTCCAGCTATCTGACACGGTTCTTTAATGTCATTAATTATGAGGACTTGATTCAACAAAGATGTGTCCGTCAAGCAACCACTTAGCAGCGTGATGCACCAACAGTGTGCGTACACGTGTCAGAACAAAAGATCTTGATTATCTGATCGTGATTTACATTCTGGCGTTGAAGTACAAAAAGCAGTGCAGTGCTTTTTTTGTCGATTTTCTGTGTGAGAGAAGTTACAAGTGTATGCATACAGGCAAGTGTAAACAGGAAGGGATCGATGATGTTTTCTATTACATAAATGCACTGTGTACAAAAAAGGGATCATAATAATATATCCTGAGCTTAGGCTAAAGCTTGTAATTTTTCGGTGGAAAAGTGTCCAACAGTCAATTTAAATCAAATTAAACATGGATAACAACGCAAACAGCATGAAGTCTTCATAAACATACAGATAAATTGTACCGATGTGATGTTGTTATCATACATGTATATTTGTAATGTATATACATATGTATTTATGATACGATGATTTTATTTTAATAACGATACGTTGTAGCGTAACAATAACAGAAGAAGAAAAACATTTGGCTTTTTATGCGTTTTTTTTCTTGTTTGCTAAAATATATGTCTCCCATGGCCTGAGAATAATCTTGTTTCTAATATGCTTTCCCCAAAAAATACTTTAAGACCCATAAAATTTTATGCAATTTCATTTTGGGAATGGAAGAAAATAAGAAAAAAAAATATTTCCATGGTTGGAGCAAGTACATGAATTTGAGGAAGGTGGCAAAATGAGAGTTTGTTAGAGACACAAGACAAGGTGGTAGTGGTGATAGTGGCACAAAAAACAGCTTATTGACTTGGTTGCAAGACATGAAAAAAAAGTAGTGAAGAAAGTCAATTCTACAAAGCAATTTAGCCTAAAGGTCCATTTTCTGGTTTAGTACCACCAAAACAAGAAAACTGTCCAGACTTGACTTTTCTTCAAGCTATTTTCTTTTTGTTAAAAGCATATTACACACACAAATGTACATACACATATGTATATAAGTATATTATATGCCATATAACCATTGTAATATTACTTTTTTCCCATTTCAGCTGCAGGACCTTGTGGACCTGCAGCTAGAACAACAGAAACGGCCATTAGACTCTTTATTGCCTATTTTCCCTCCGATCGTTTTTATTTTTTTCTTCTCCTTTTTCTACCACTTCAACTTTTACCCATTTTGACCAAAAAGTCTACAATTTACTTTTTTCATACAAAACACCCTCCAAAAATATATATAACAAAAAAGGAAAATCTTCGTCTACCTTTTTTTTCTTCCTTTGACGGAGAGTCAGAAATGAATCTGTCTAATATCAGGGAAATGTCCTCGGATATCTACCCAGAGATACACAATAAAGGAGAGAGAAAAAGATTCAGTGAATGCAGCAACAATGTATGCACTGCACCAAGAAGTTCACCTGGGAGCAACACAAGATAATGGGGTACACAATACACACTCCTCCATGCTATGAAAAAACATCTCACCAAGTCCACTAGAGTAACTGGATGATAGTAGAGGAAGACCAAAAAATAAGCTTCTGATTGTTAGTTTTTTTCTGAGCTGTTTTTATTCCATGGCACATTCGAATATATATACTGGACATAAGAGGTTGAAGGCGAATCATACAATGACTTTTTTTCTTTTTATGGCATTGTAATATGATCATTGTCCACGATGGAAGTGGTAGTAGAAATGGGGAAAGAGGAAAAAGAATCCCGTTGCATATTTCTCCCATCAGATATACTCAACCCCACAACACCAAAGTTTACAAGCTGGATGCCAACACTGACAACAAAACTCTCATGATTTACTGTGTGTCAGTTTTATGAGTATTTTTACATTTCCTTTAACCAATAACTTATACAATGCAGTTTTGCCAGGATTGCTTTTCTAAGAAATGCGAAGAAAAATATGAATTATAGTAGTGATTCTTATGAATGCTGTTTACTTTACTATTACTGAATTTATTTTTTGGATTAGAAATTTATTAAATAAAGTTTTCCATATTTTACTAATTTCAAATATCTGATTGATACATTTCAGCCCACGTACTTGTGTATCTCGCAGAAATACAAAGAAAGATTGAGAACACCCGTATGTTGTTCTAACACAAAGTTTACCTGACTTTTTGTGCAAGGCATAAACTCCAATAAACGATAGACCATATATAAAACTAGCCCGTCACTCATGCCCGTCAGCAACGGTGATACTTACTATTTCTCGCTTCCCTACGGTTCATTTTTTTCTGTATTCTCTCTCTTCTTTGCTTTCTTCATCCACCTATCTCCCTTTCACATTTCAAGAGAATACAGAAATCATCTGGGATTACAGAATACGGACATCCGACATGCACAAATACGTCAGGATGATATTTATGTTGCTATTCTTTTCAACCGTATGAGAACATATTATGTATATCTTATTTTTGGATGAATTTACCTTTCTTCTCTTTGTTTTATATTCATCTTTTGTTCCAACGCAAAACGTTACATATGTATGTAAACAATATTTATATATGCATGCAGCAACCCTTGCAATGCTACAACTAAAAATTTACAAGGTACTCGCATCGAAATATTCCTACCATTCACCTCCATCTTACAATTAGTCACCTTTTACCTTTCGCCTCTCTCCTCTGTGAACTGCCTCTCAGTTTTGGCACCCAATTTCCCCTATAAAATAAACTTTACAAATATTTGCAATCAGACTGAATATCTGTATCTGAGAAAACATCTGAATTTTTTACAACCAATAGAAGATGAGACACCGAGGCGACAAGGATTTGCATTCCGTCTCTGACGTTAACAACTTGATACTCATCATCTTAGAAATGCAACGAAAAGGGAGACAATGACATGCTTTTCTCGATATAGTCAAAGCACAAATCAACGATAAAAGAATTTTGAACCCTTACGTTTCTTTCAGTCATATATGATATATGTATAGATAATTTTTTCTGCATTAAATTGACGATACAAAATGGTCTCATTTATAAATAGCTACACAGAAAAACTTTTATGAACATATATTATCGGCCAGACACTATATCATATCGTACACATGAATACGAAGACACGATTGCATTTCAAGTATGTAAAAAAATGCTCCCTTTTCCTTGAAAAAATTAAGCAATACTGAATACAACGAAAAAAAGGAAAGTAGATAAACTATAGTATTTGTAACGAGAACAATATTCCTAGAAGCCTTAAAGCTAACAGAATAATATGAGAAAAGGAGGAAAAGAAAAAAAGGAATGAGTGTGAATGAGAGAATACACACATAGCTTTAATTTTATTTATACTGATATATATTTTCCTATGCCAACTGACAATTCGATAAAGCTCACAAAATAAAGCCCCAGTAGATGCACACTCACTCAACTCTGTCAGCGTAAATGGGGATTTATTTTCTCTGGATTAGATTAGATAAGCGATTTTCATTCCCGTACACAAAAAAATATAACTAACTGACTTGTATTTTGTAAAGGAGAAAAGAGAGTGAGGAAGGGAAAAAAAGTGAGAGATAGAAAGAGTGTATGTGTGTGTTTGTGTGCCTTTTTTATGTTCTTTTCCAGGGAATAAAGTAATAATAGTATCATTGTATCTCTCTGGATATGGCTCTATTATACAGTTATATATGTACAGTGTAATATGTATGTAGTTTATTTTCTAACTGTGGTGGCATGGCATCACAACCTGCAAAGCGTGTATGTTATGTTATGTCATGCAGTCTAACTGCTGTGTTTCACAGAGAGATAAGGAGTTATATTACTTTTATTGGAAATCCGTAAAAGTGGAATTGTTATTGTTGTTTCTTTAATCTCAACTGAATCCGATGCGATGAGATGAAAACAATAATAAAAAGTTGTTCTAAAAATTGTTACCTAAAATGTTTCCTACCTTCCAATAAAGTTGTTTTTTTTTTGGAGAGAGGCACTCTGAAAAAAGAAACCTCCAAACATACATAGCTGTGTATAATAACCATACAACTTTCTCATTTCTCATGATACCCCAAAAACACTATTATAATGATAGCATAAAAATGAGTGCTGCCAAAAAGTTATTATTATTGTTTGAAAGAAAAGACATGAATGCAATGTGAAGGGTCCAGTAATAGTAGTAGTCATGCAATATAAGTACAAGTACATTTATAACTATTGTAATATTTTTTTCCAGTCTTTATTCCAATGTTGGCAATCTTCATGGCCATTATCGAGAACAATACAATCTACTGTTTTTATATTTTTGTTGACTTCCTCGTTTATCCTCTTTTGTGACTGTGGGGACTAGGCTATAGGCTACAAGGTATATATTTTTTCTTGTACAAAATAATAATATTTTTTTACTACAACATTCCCTTCAATCCATTTCTTGTAGTTGTTCTTTTTGGTGTATGCATCTATCTTATCAGAAATACTTTGCAAACTAGATGTGCTATGTGTGTAATGGTAGTATTTTACGAGAGGGAGTAAATTGTGCAATATGTGGCAAATAATACCACGCTAATGTGGAATATAATGTGTTTTGTTATCGCATCTAAAGAAAAAAATTGGGAGTTGTAGTTTCCTTCGCCAACATTTATATCAACACATTTCCTTCTTCATTTTTTTCGGTACTACTTATA
Source organism: Entomobrya multifasciata (assembly GCA_034693345.1). Classification (NCBI taxonomy): domain Eukaryota; kingdom Metazoa; phylum Arthropoda; class Collembola; order Entomobryomorpha; family Entomobryidae; genus Entomobrya; species Entomobrya multifasciata. Next base: position 3,789 of record JAQFXM010006740.1, on the reverse strand, counting down.
TAAGGCCTCAATATACTGGTTATTGTGTGTACTGCTAGTTTGTATTGAAGATTGTCTAAACAACAAAATAGAGTGTAATGCTTTGAATGTTTGTTACAAAATATCTTCTTTTTTTTTGGTTTTTTTTTGTATAATGGCGATGATGATTGTTGTGATGTTGATGATGACCTTATAGATCTATTTTCTTTTTTTATATTTTTCTTCTTCCGTTTTGCTACAAAGTTGGAAAATGAAAATAAAGAATTCTTACATTAGTTTGGGATATGTTATTTTTTGTTACAATGGCAATTGTAAGAAGTCGTAACAGTGAAAATGGTGAATCTCACATGGCTTCTTAAGTATCTCTCCGGCTCCTTTCATGTTCCTTTTTATGTACAATACCATTTTTGCTCCATGAGTCGGTGGTGGTGATCCTTTTCCAATGGATTCACGTAGTACATGAAGAACACAAAAAAAGGAAGTTGTACAACAAGCAATTTATGGAGACAGAGAAATAAAACGAGTCAGTTTTGTACGTGAGTGGGAAAAAGTGTTGTTTGCTGGCTTGACTTTGGCTTTTGTGTTGCGGGACAAATATACATTTATATAAAACAAAGTATACATTCTTATGAAACCATTTGACTTTTTCTTTTCTTTTTTTTCTCCTTTTTCCTATCATGGTTATCTCTCTATCTGTGTTATAATAATATTGTAATAACAATTCTTACTCTGGTCCTGCATTGTATAAAAAAAACTTTTATTTTTTCGCTCTATGGATATACAATCGCATAAGAAAATGTACAGGTTTTTACTATACAGCTTCCCTTCAAATTAAAATGGAAGAAAGTACAAGAAATGGTACAAGTCATTTGTTTGTCCTTGCTGGGAACAGATATTGTGGATCTGGGACCTCTTACACTGTACTTATATATTGTTTTGTGAGAAGTAAGGAAAAATATGCCGTTTTAATCCCTCCTGATCTCTTTGTTTGTTTTTCTCGGGAAAAGTAACGTTTGTTCAGTTCAGCATCTCTTTTTTATTTTGAAAGGATGATGGTACGTTAGTACATGCACAGCGTGCATAAAAAGTGCGCGTTTACCTTTTTTCTCATTCTTTCATTATTGCTTGTAAGAATGGAAATGTTTTTTTTTGGTATATAGCAGCAGAGGAAGCAGTGTGAAGGCATCAGAACTAATAGTGTCACAGCATTATTCTATGACATGAAGAAGAGTAGTTGATAAGAAAGTGGAAGAAAAACAGGGAAAAAACAATTGATATCCATGAGAGTGTGTATATGTCGCGTCGCTTAGTGTTGATCAAAGTCAATACGTTGTATATAAAAAAGCTAGTAGAGCACTGAGCACATGCCCCATTCTTCTCTTAAAAATGTCTCTTGAAAATCTCCTTGGTGTATTCTTTCTTTTTAATTTGTTTGCTGACTGAGTACATGTACATTGTAATAAAAAGGAGAAAAAATAATGGGAATGGAAATAGGAGTCAGGGGAAAAGTCAGTTGGTGAGCTTGTACTCCCTTTATGATAATTATTAGACATTGTCTTGTTGATAGTTGATACCTGAGAAAAAACCAGACTGTTAATTGAAATGAGAAAATGCACGTAGTCAAGAACAGAATGACACGCTATTAACTACAGGATCCAAAAAGAGGCTTTAAGTAGAGTAGAGTTGACAATTGACAAATACCAACAGAATTAAAGTTCTATGAAGAAAGTATGTATGTATGTAAGTGTGTTTAGTTATATGTATTTTCAGCTAGTTTTCGTGTTGGCCTTGGTATAAGACGCTGATTGGGTATACAGTATGGAATTTATAAACGCTTATGTTATGCAAATAAAACTTTGGTTAAATGTGATCCGATGAATGAAAAATTTAAATTATCTATATTTTAAAAATTAAAATGCATTTAAATATATTCTTAAATGCAGATTTCTTACAAAACCAACATAACAGAATTAGCGAATTTATTTCAAATAAGCTCAGTAAGCAGTTAAAATAAAAATATTATAATGCGTCCTATAATTTTAACTTATCCCATTGAATTTCTCATATTAAATTTCTCGCATTGCACTCAAACATTACTCTTCTTTTTATACTTATATGTGTATAAGACACGATAATCCTTTTTGTGTGTTATTGGAAGTGGCAGTGGTGGCATACTGTGCTGCTCCTACAGCACCACAACTTGAAATAATAAGCTATCATGAAAGAAAGGGGATGGATAGATAGTTGGAGGAAGGAAAGAGACTCTTGAAAACATTTCAGACGTAACATAAAGACAACCGCAAGCATGTGACAATCAGATTAGCAACCCCATCCAACCTGTCTTTTTACACCTGCATGTTTGCATGTTCGTTTCCTTTTTCCTCCCTTTCTATCTCTCCCGGCTTACCTGTTTCATACACACACAACAAACATATATGTATATAAATCCAATATATCAAATTTATCATAACGATTATTATAACCACAATACTCTCTCCTGTCCTGCCAAAAGAGAATAATATGTCTGCACTCCAGTGAACATTTTACGTTGAAAATGATGACATAGTGGTTTGGTTAGTTTATCTTCGGCTGCATTCATATTATACATAGCATGTAATCTACTTCTACTTATTTTCTCCTGCTGGCTCTCTCTCTCTGGCTGCTTCATTACCATAATATCTGTTTGGAGAACAAAACCTTAAAATCCAACCCCTTCTTCTTTTCCAATTCATTTGTTTATCATCGTCATCATCATCAACATAGAAAATATAAACTTGAGTTGGCTTGACTAAATTTAAACTATATCATCGCATCGTCTCAAAAATCATCGTAAAATCTAAAATATATGTATATGCCTTGCTTATCATGGTCATCAACAAACAAAATTCATAGAGCACCACCAAAACAAAATACACTTACTCATGTTTCAGCTGAAACGAAAGAAAAAGTAGAAATATTATTATGCAGTTTTGAACTTATATAATGATATGATTATAAAACGACCGCACAGTACCATATTTTACCACCAAACCTTTATTTCTCTTTAAGTCTCGCGTGTTATTTCGTGATGTATATAAAGCATATGATGTTGATTTGATAGTAATGATGATACTTTACTGGATATTATCGTGAGCTTCTCCCCTTTTACTTTCTTGTTTCCTTCCTTCCTTCCGTTCTTCCTTCCAAGTTTCATTATTATCATCGTAATCATCATCATCATCCTTATTATAATTTTGTTTGCATATACCAACCACCATTGCACCGTGTGGGTACAATATGGACAGATAAAAAGTATTAAACACATTAAAAGTAAAAAAACCACAACAAAAAGGTATCATTGAATATAATTTTTTTTCAAGAGTTCAACATCCAATCCATTTCCATAGTACAACCCATTGTACAGTAGCTCTTGAGTTAACAGCTGGTTATCTTTGTCATCTCTCATCAAGCACACTCTCTTTCACAACAGGTAAAAAAAGATAACATGCAAATTGTTTGCACGACAAGTATTAAAATCATGCATGCATGCGTACATTATAGAAAACAGGTATGTATCCAGTTTTTTTAGAGTTGGTGAGTCCATGCATCATTTTGGATTTTAACTCGTGCTTAATGAAATGAAGTAGCACCTTATGGCAGATTGTCCGACGCTTCGCCAAAACGACGTTGCACCAAATTTGCATTTTTTCCACTCGGCACCTTATGCCCGACACTTAACCAAAATAAAAAATTCCAGATACGACGATTAACCAAATTACAAAAATGTACATGCGACATAAGACCAAAAATTAAAATAAAGCATGCGACGTT
>JAQFXM010006739.1:0-12803 GCA_034693345.1 Entomobrya multifasciata | reverse complement strand
TGACTGAAAAAATGTTTTATTCCTGTTAACAAAAAATGATACTCTAGCCAAGGTTCACCTGAAATTTACCCTGAAATTACAAGAGTACGACCCAATCAAAAGTGTAATCCTGATTCAGTATTTTTTCTCCATAAAATAAGTCCATTATATGAAAAATATCTGGAGGTAGGTTTCAGCGTGAGCAAGCGTTATGGGTCAACTAGTAATTTTACTGAATTTTTAAAACTTGTTCTTGAATCAAATAAATAAATGGGATGCACCTCGGAAAAACTCGGAATTTAGAAAATTGAAACACAAAAAAGTAACAGAAGTTTTAATACATCCTTTACTAGCACTCATGACGGATCCCGAGGAATATATATTAGAATGTATTAGGAACGCAATTGTGGTAAGTGGACAAATATTGTAAACTGTTACCCTTACATTTGTGCAAATTAATATGGGATTAATTTGTTTGTAATTTTTTTCGTAAAGAAATCGCGAGGTGATAAGCTGCTGAAAAAAATGAAAAAGATGACATACAAGAGAGGACTCTGTCCGGATGCGTACACTTTACTAGGCTTACTTTGTCTTCGAAGTAATCAGCAGTTGGATGAAATGAAGAAGGCGTACAAGGAAAAATACGAGACCGAACTAGAGCAAGATGTCGGTGAGGACTTTGCAGATGAGTTTAGATCTTTAGTTTTTGGAATAATTTATGCGGGAAGGGATGAGAGCTCGCATGTAGACCTGGATCTGGTCCAGGAAGACCTTGAGAATTTACAGGGGACTGGTGGAGGAGAAAGCACGAAAGAGGAGCACTTCCAGGCATGTTTAGAGGAGCGCAGCTGGATTCATTTGAGACGATTGTTCAACAGCTATAAAGATGTGACGGGAGAGGTTATGGAAAGCTTTATTGAAAAGTCGGAGGTCTACTCGGATGTGATGAAGGAATCTTATAGCACTGTCATCAAGATTATTAGGAACGAGTCAGAGTTTTATGCGGAGAGGTTGAGAGATGCGATTGAGGGGATTGGGACGGATGATGAGACGCTAATTAGCACGATTGTACTTAGGGCGGAAATTGATTTGGTGGATATTATTTTGAAATATGAGGCTATGTTTGGGACGAGCTTGGAAGATGATGTGGTTGGGGATACGAGTGGCGATTATAAAAATTTGATTTTGAAGTTGTTGACATTGCCGGAAGAGGATGAAGAGGAGGATTCGGTTTGTGAGAAGGGATGTAAGAAAAAAGTGGCGGGGGTGGAAATTTGTACGCAGACGGATGTGGTGGAGCATGAGGAGGTGGTCCCGACGGATGAGCCTGAAGCTGACGCGTTCGTCAATGCAGCTGATGAGGGAGTTCAGGAGGCGGTTGGGCATGAGGTAGAGCATGAGGAAGCTGTTGAGGTGGAAGTGGAGGTAGAGGAGGTGGTTGAGGAGGAAAAGGTGGAAGTTTTGGAGGAAGCTCCAGCTCCAGAAGAAGCTCAAGGGGAAGATGAGAAAGTGCCCGAAGATGAGGTGGTGGTCGTGGAGCAGACAGAAGAAGAGGTAGCTGCAGTAGTAGAAGAGGAGGTTGAAACTGTTCCAGTAATAGAAGAGGAGGATCCAGGGAAAGCAGAAGGTGAGGGTGAGGCTGCGGTGGAAGAGGAGGAGACGAAACCTACACAAGTAGAGGAGGTGGTAGAGGGAGAAGAATTGGCTCCACCTACAATCGAGCAAGCAGATGAGGTACAGGAGGAAAAGAAGACGGATGAGGTGGACAATGCCGAGGGTGGGTGACAGGAGGAGAAACTCTTGAACAATTAAGACACACTTTAAAAAATACATTGTGTGTAGTGTACCTACTTAGTTTTAGAATTTTACCTTTTGTGTCAATAAGTACCTTCCATTTTGATCTAATTTCAACAATGTTTGAGAAAAAACTCAGAGCATTCTTTCTTACTATCCAGCAAACTGTGTAGTCAATACTAAATTAATAAATCTTCCGAAAAATAAATAAAAATAAACATATATTTTATTCCTTAAAAATTAAATTAACATTATTAAATTATTTTACAGTAATTCAACATAAAAAATAAAACATTATCACTTGGGTTTTGGTTGAGCTCTCTGTATCATCAGATCACAAAAAAATATGTACAACAAATACATAGCGTTACTTTTTTTTACATCATCTTTCCATCTTCACACATATCAAAGTATTGTTGAAGAAGAAATCTCATATAAAAATTTGTGATAAAAAAAATGGTTCTGAATTTTTTTAGTCATGGCAACTGTTTGCTAATTTGTCTGCACTCCTTTACTACGTACAAATGTACAATATGTCTAGCCATTCAAAACTGTACTTTAAAAACTCTGCTCATTATGGTCACCTCAGGTAGACCAATTTCCCGTGCATTTTATACAACTTTTTACGCAACTGATGCACCGCCAGAATGGAGTAGAGACGTAGCACATTCAGCGGTTGAATTACAAGGTCTGTAACAGTAATTTGCATTTGCGCAACATCTGTCAGGATCACAATATAAGTAAGCATTAAAAGGGAAAGACGCCAGCTTATCCATTTGCTGCAAAACTCGGGCCGTTTCTAAACAAAAAAACAAGTTGAAAAAATATTACAGATTAAAGCTAACATAGTAGCATACATCACATACTACATTTTGCATACATGCAAATTATTTGCCTTGCCAAAAAAAATTAGAAAGTTTTTTCGTTTGAAAATCCATAAATTTTTACAATCTTCATAAATTGTCGCTTGATGAAAACGAATGTAGTGAAGTAGCTTTTCAAAAAATGAACATGCAATTGAGAAGGGATGGTTGGTTACTTAGGCTACTAGGTATACTGGTTTAGCATTTTTTTTTACCTCAGTGGTCGCTCTGATAAGCACGCAGCATAGCCAAATCTCGAGTATAAGGTAGCCCATGATGAACAACAGCAAAAGGATGTAGAGCAGGAAGCCTAGGCCCCCATCTTAACAAAAAAATATATACACATGTATTACAATTTTCGCAATGAAAAATCGCAAAAAAAATATGTATGAATACGTAAGCAAAATCTCTCTTTCATTTTTCTCGCTTGGTTAAACATTCATATTTGCAAAGACATTTATGTCCTGTCGCTTTTTTTTTGAGGGGACCATTAATATCATTGATCACAGTAACAACCAGTGAGTCACACACAGATACATGCAAAAAAAAACTCTTTTCATTGAAATATTAAATCGCGTCCTTTCATTCCAATTTTTTTCTTCCTTATTTTAAAAAAAATCAGCGATGTGGTCATGATGACAATTCTTTTTTTTTTGTATCCATGGAAACTTGGTTTTAATGATTTATTTGGTAGGTTCTCAAGGAAGAAAAAATATATTGACACGTGTTCTGTCCATTTGAGTGACTATGCGTGTCATGCAGTATCCTCTGGTTGTCATGGTGACGTTGACAATAAGAGATTTTAATGAAATGTACCTTAAGCTGTTTTAAATAACTTTCAAGTATAACTGTTAAAGTGTTTATATTGATGTCATAATGTTTTTTTTTTCTTACTGATATCGTTCCCCGCTCTGAGAATATAGCCAATGTGAGCCCATGGCGCTTTACCGACTTCCGCTGGTGGAGCGTCTGCAAAAAATAATCAAAAAATCTGTGAAATCATGAAATCCTTAATTGGATGAAATAACACAACATTATCGACAATCACAAAACTAATCGTATGCATTTATGATTGATAAAGAAATAGATATTTTTTGGTCATTTAGAATTGAGCAATCCGTTAAGGGCTGTTGAATAAAAAATTATCTTTTGTTTGTGCCAAAAGTCGGGACATGACACTAGCACTACTTGTCTATAAATCACAAATCTAGCCCACTCTACCAAGTAAACTAATCGCTTGACTTGTTAAAATTGCGTAAAAAATACAATTAGGAACGTTGATAGACAAATGACGATGGTTACTTTTATTTGAGTCGACTCAACATGATTATTGGTTTGGCTTGACCAATTTATGTAACATTTTTTTGTGACATGACTCATAGCACACAATTTAAGTAAAAATAAATACTTCAAATTTCAATCCCAAAAAGCCGCATAGAAAATCAAGGTTACCAATTTTTTTTTCTTAGACTAATCATTATCTGTCATTACCTGTCGTTACGTTAGGATCAACGAAGAGAAACTGAATACTGATGGGCACAGAGTGGAACAAGGACCACTCCAGAGATATACTCACAACAAGTGTAAGAGCAAATAGGACTATGTCAATAATCGCAATTCTTTTTGCACCCTCACGAATGGGTGTACAGCAAAAAGGGTTACACACCATTTTAAAAACTTTTAAATAAAAAACTTCACTTAAAACAACAAATTTTATAAGAGTTTTTTGAAAAAACTCAAATATCCCAAAAAATTGCTCCAGTACAAGCAGTAAACAAAAACACACTGGAATCTGCTAGAAAAAACCTAAATCACTTCATGTCATGAGATCATCACTACCACTGACATTTTATTCCCATAATACTAAAAGACAAGTAGAGTAATGACATGAATAAATCAGCAATCAGCCTTTAGTGCTCATTTGCCATGTTTTCTTCTCACGACAGAGTTCCTCCAAACAACCACTTTTAATTTTCATGGGAATCACTTAAAAGTTTTTTTTCAAATGTGCACCATGTTGTGTAGGTCAAACGATGATTTGACCACTGATCATGATCACGTCATCACCACTACCACCACCTTTTAACATCAAACACTGTAGCTCAAACACACACACATCTATAAAAACTGTAATGACAACTTTTTGACGATAATGATACGTTTGCCAAGTGATCTCAATGTAGTGACAGCGACGCAGCGGCACTAGAATAAAGGGCAAGTTGTCGTTGTCTGTATACTTCGTGCGTACAAAATAGCTCTCGGTTTCTATGACACTCTTCTAGCAACTCTCTGAAAAGAGGAATGAGCAAGTTAAGTGGTTAAATAGGACACGCAGTTTAACTGTCGTTTTCTTTAGAGCTCTTCTTTTTTTATTTCTTGTTCACACGGTTCACGGCAACCACACAAACAACAATCAGTGAAACCCTTTACAGAGCCAGCCTTACAGGGAATAAAAAAAGGCCTAACAATCACTACAACAACAAAGATGACAATGAACGGTGATGGTGATCAAGTGATCATCATCGTCGTCATCATTATCATCATCATGTTCATCCCCATCCCTATCATCCTTCTACAAGAAGAGAAGAGTAAAGTAATAAGTGTACATTGTGCACAGTACTTCTTTACATTGGAGATAGTGCAAGGGTAACCTTGCTTGCTAGAAAATTAAAGTGGATTAAAAAAGTGAGAACTCTCTTTGCTAAAAATGCGAAGCCGAGCAGTATATAATCATGCAATATATAGTACATGCAAAAAAATTAAAGCCCTCAATTCCTTAACTGCTGTGTGGTTTACTAAATATATGCACACTAAACTAAACGTACATATATGATAAAGTTTACAATGTTTTTTAGCTACTGATCTACATTTTTTATGTATCGGAATGAATGAAAAAGTTATGCAGAATTATTTTGTCTGTCTGTCTTGAAATGTACCATGCACTCATCATGATTCAGTACTCATCTTTTGTTTAAGCTACATTTTTATTTCTTTTCTACCTCATCTTATTAGTTGTACGATTCGATATGCAGCATTGTTGCTTGTTGCATTGCAAAAGAATGCATTTTTTTGTCTCCCAGAAAAAAGATGTAAAGTGAAATTATTGTTTCTGTACTGTACACTTCATGCATATATATTTTACCGTTTTCTTTTAATAGTGTGTCATAGTCACTCTCACTGCAATAATAGCAAAGTAAAAAAATGCCGTGCTAACGTTTTTGACTTGAAAACCAAACCAAACCACCACCAACATTTATCTCCGTCACCATCGCATCACATCGCCAAATCGCCATCCAATTAACAATGCATGAATTTTGATGAATGAAGAAATTAGTTGGTTTGCAGATTACATAGCAAGAGCAATGCATAACATACATGTACCATGTATGGATTATGGATGGATACCATTTTATATCTCCTTGTCATTTACACAGTCACAGCGTTTGATTTTAAGAGTGCACTGCTGCGTATAGCGTCTCTACGGTAACATAAATGGTTTGGTTCATCATAACTGCATCAATTCACAAATAACGCACACATTTTGAAACGCATATCTTGTTTTTCTTGTATGCGTCTTTATATTTATGGTACAGTTTACCGTTAAAATATGAGCAAAATTAATTTGCTCTCCTGTATAATATTCAAGTAAAGCGGTTATGGTTGCTGTGTGTTATGACTGACTATTGTTTGGTAATGAAATTTGTAACAACTATTAACACAACAAGCAAGAGCGGCCAGTAAATGACAGGTCATGGGTACAAAAAAATATAAGTATGGCTGTCCTGTTTTTGGTAAATGAACTTAAACTGCAGAAAAAATCACTGGAATATACAATGCATGCGTATTGGCTCATTATATTATCAAAGTATCTGCATAGTTTAGTCAGCAGATTAAAGTTAAACTCGTTTGTGGACGGTGCGTTGGAGGAGTCGACGGAATGGAGTTGAGTCGACGGTTGATAAAGTGATTTAGACAATTGCGTAAGAAAACGCTTCAACATCTCAGCCATTTTTTGGAGCATATCATTTTTCATTATGGCATGGCTAACCAAATAATGAAAATTAGTCATGTATGCTCAATGCACGTATACAATACACACACAGTAATTTTTTATGATTATGAAATATACGCGCATGCTCTGCTTCCCATTTTTATTTTGCAATAGGGTAACGAAAAACATAAACACTTCAATTTTAACGAAAAGGTCATGTCAAAAAATTTGGTAAGCTGACATAACAATTTTTTTAATGGTTTATCCTGACACACCCGGAAGACATGTGCAATGGCAGTGTGCACACTTTAGTGGTATTCATCAACCACAAACAATTACAAAGCTATTAAAATCACCAAAATAAGTTGTTTAGCCAAAAAAAGATTAATGTACAGCTACAGTAAGTCTGGTCTTTGGTCGCGTGACGTGGTTTTAATGAAGTGATCATTAATTTTTTTACAGACAAATTTGGTATTACTCAAAAAATTAAATATCAATTAAAAATAATTTCCTTTAAAAAGTTAACCAACATTAGTGAGGAAAAAATAGGAAGATTTTGTGGTATCTACTTGGAAATGAATGGATGTTAATCTAAATTGCAATAAAAACATGCAATACGGTTGATTTGATTTGTAATAATATCAAAATTTAAAAGGATAATTAATTATGTTATTTTAGAAATCCAATGAACACATATGATTGGTTAAATGAGTAGACATATTATTACTGTAGGTTATTTATTTGAATTTTCAAATGGGTTTCTCTTTTTTGTTTTTCGTAAAATTAAATCCATCCACCCACGCAACCCCCCAAGTTTATGTATATTAACGTGTATGTCTATAAATTCATAAAACTAAGATTTGATTTTTTAAAAGAGTAACTTTTTTGATACTCAAATAAGGAAAACTAAATGCATAGTTTTTTATTACTTACTATTTATATTATGCCAAAAGCTACATAATAATTTGCTATACATATTGTTCTTGTTAATTAGCTAATTAATGAGTGTGCCAACAACGTAACACCATCCCTATCACACTGTGTACATCTACATGATACACAATTGAGAAAAGTGTGTATGCAAAAAGATGGCAATGTTCAATGAAACTGTTCAATTTGTAACGGTTGGTCAGTTTTAAAACATTTTTAAACATAGAGTCAACGGATTAAAAATGGTTTAAAAAGTTTTACCGAGAGTTTTTGTAAAAAAGAAGTGAGTGACCTGACCAGTGACTAACTACTTTGCTTTAAAAATTGTACAAGAGTGAGTACCTTGTAAACTATGCAGAGGTTTAATCTTTTTATGTTTTCATGGTCCAACTCACATTAATACAAAGTCTGGTTGTTTTTAGGGGTTTCACAGGCGAAAAGCCCAAAAATAGTTTTAATATTCTTTTTCACCCCAAAAGTGAGATTATCAATATGAGTAGGTATTATTTTAAGATGGCTTGTTAAATAAAGAGGTGCAGTTTTTGAATGGGTGCCCTTCAATGCTAACGCTAACGCATACCTAGATTATATATTTTTTGTTCATAATTGATGATGAGGTCATTATCATCATCAAGAGAAAACTTGGTGAGTGGAGTGCAGAGTGCAGGGCACTGTAGTTTTCTGGTCACGCTCCGTGCACATCTCACTCTGCAAATCTTTAAACTGAACTGATTATAATTTTTTTGTAGTTTGAATGGTGGTCAGTAGTGTGTACACCTTGTCAGTGTCAGTCAGTCAGTAAAATATTATGTACGTATCTTTACTCTATAGCCACTTTCTCGAAAAAAGAACGACTACCTTCCACCACTCTTTAAACTTTAAAATTGAATTCATACGTAATCATTTGATTTTGTACAAGCGTTTTTTGATTAGCAATGGGCGCTCAAAGGTCCCGATGATATAATTGGAGGTCAGTTGAGAAAATGCTCGCTCCCAGTGAACAACCAAGTGGCAGCTCCACCACGCCGGAAGCACCTTCATCACCAACCCCACAAATCTCACCAACTCCAAGCGACCTGGGTGGCCAGGAGCTACTTCAAGTGGAAAATATAAGTGACCAGGTTTTGGAGAAGGGGGAGGGGAGTGCAGCGGTGGTGGCGGAAAGCGACATTGAAAACAAGTGTGGTGACATTGATGATGTGGGAGACACAAAAGTAGAAGAGGCAGTTGTTAAAGATGAGGGAAATTTGGAAAGTGAAGTGAAGGAAGATGAAAAAGTGATTGAAGTGCAGCAGGTTAATTCTGATGAAAGTGAAGAAGATGAGGAGGGAGAGTTAGTGAAACAAGATGTTGTGGATGTGGAGGAGGGGGTGAGGGAGAATGATGTTGAAAATGCAAAAGTAGAGGTAGAAGGGGATGGAAATCCTGAGGAAAAGAAGGATAGTCTGGGTGAACAGGAATCGATGGATCCATTGATTGATTTTGTTGATAGGAAAGAAGAAGTAGAAGAAGAGTGTGATGATGTTGTGGAGGTAGAGAAGAAGGTTGGGGTTGTTGGAGCAACATTTGTTGATTTTGTGATGGAACCAGAGCCAAGTGAAAGTGAGGATGGGAAAGAAGCTGAAAAGTTGGGGGAGGAGGACAAAGGGGAAGGAGAGGTGGAGGGGGATGATGACACTTCGCAAATGATACTGATGACGGGTAACCCAGAATTGCAAAAGATACGCGCGGAACAGGTTCGAAAATGGCTTATTTTTGAGCAGGACTCTGTAGCAGCACAGTTGAGTGTGGGAAGCAGCTTGTCTGAATCAATGGAGGCGGACAGTCTAGCGGCGCCTTTGACTGGTGGCGGCGGGGGTGGTTGCGATGGCGATGCAAATGGTAGTGAAGAAGGGGACGATATGTTAGCATTGTCTAATGGGGAAGGGGACCAAGGTAATCCACGACGAGTACGTTTTCTAACAGACCAGGAAGGGAATCTCCTCATCTCCGTATTCATGACCAAGTTAGTCCATCTATTTCTATTTTTTATCAAGATCGCCTCGCGAGGCTACTTTGACTTTCACCTTGAACCCACACACACATTTGAAAACCTTGCACCTCCTTCCCCTCAATTGGTGGAACCTCTTTACTCCTCCTCCACCACTTGCTCCTCCCCCCGCCATTCAATCTCATCTAATTCTAGTCAGCAGTCTGTGATTGTCAATATTGAGTCACTAAATTTACTATCTTGCAATAATCTTCAATTTAGCACACCTGGAGTGACCACTCCACTCTCTGAGGAGACCTCTTTACCTGGTATCGAAAATGGGGATGAATCGGCGAGGGAAGAGATGGCTACCTCTTCCTCGCAACAGAGTCCCTCGTTGGTTGTGAGTCCACCATCCTTAGAGCATGTGGAAGCAAATGGTGATGATGATGGTGAAGAGCTGGTTGATTCTATTGAGCCAAGTGCACCTCCAATGGAGGAGACCCCTCTGTCTGATGGGGAAGATGGGGAGGAGGATGATGAAGAGGAGCCTCCAAGCATAGTACTTGTTGTGAATCCTCCGAAAGAGCCTCCCCGAGAAAAGCCTCCAGCACCACCTACAGGACAGAGCGAGGATAATGATTCTTCCGACGATACATTGTCAGTATCATCGTGTAACTCGATGATTGAGATACTGCCACACAATGAACCAGAGAAAATTGATCTGACCATGAGCAGGCTTGACGATAATAACAATGTTGAGAATGAGGTAGTGGCGACTTGTAGTTCGCTTGGTTCTTCTGGACCTGTGGCACTAGCTCCATGTTTCCAGTTGGGTGGCATTGACACCAAAACGGAAGAGGTCGCAGAGGCATGTGAGGAGAATACCAGCTCATCATCCCCTCAGCCGGCAAGCCTAATAATCCATGAGCTTGAAGATCATAATGAAGGGATGGCTGCTCTAAATGGGTCCACTGTTCCGGTGAACAAGGTGCCGGATGTGGATGAGAACAATAACATAGTGGAAGAGTCTGTTTTGGAGGAAGGCGACCTGGAGGATGAAGAAGAGGAGCCGATGCGGGAACCAGACACACCGGAAATACCACAGTTTAATCCAGAAATCGGTGAGCAAGTGAAGATGCCAGATCTGAGAAGATCCACCTCTTCATCCGACGACGGTGAAGCTGAGGATGATGGTGGCGGTCTAGCAGCTGTGAGAAGAGGGCCAGGTGCCGTTGAGCACATGCTCCAGGTCCGAATGAATAATGGAAATGAAGAGGATCATCATGAGCAACAGATGGTGAGTTTGTGTATTCAAGAGGAACACATTTCTGCGGTGGCTTTAACAATAGCCAAATGGGAGTCCATGTCCAAGACGCAATCCACAGAGAATCTTTCCATATGTCCAACTGCACCAACTGGACAACCACCTTGCCACGCTCCTGTGACAAAGTCATCTAGCTCGCCATGTCCCAAAGCATGCTCACCGCAGCAACTTCATAGACTTTTGAGCAGTCCAGGAAGTACAGTAAGTGGGAATGTCAAGCCAATCCAACCAGTGGCACCATTACATCAGCAGCAACGGAATTCCAACAGCCCTGTAGTACCCCCCATACCACCTGCCAAACCACAAGCAAACAGAGTGGTTATTCATGGCAGTCACAGCAATCCAGTCCACACGGAACACAAACTTGTTGCCAAGGCTGCTGGATGGCAATGTTGGGGAAATAAGCTGAAGGATGGAAATCCTCCTCCGCCGGTTGGAGATGGAGGCAATTCTGGTGGAGAAGGCGCACACGAGGAAATAATTTATGCACAGCCTAATCCACAAGCAGGAAGCACAATGACCAGCATCACCAATCCATCTGCAATTCTGAAGGCTTACCCCAAGCCACTGAGCAAAGGGGAAATCATAAATTGGCTGAAGGAGGGAGAAATACACAGGGCTGGACTGCTCCTCAACTATGCGCAAAGTCACCATCACGCTTCACCAGTCATTGGTCATCAGACACCGGGAAATAATTTGTCACCTGTGCTGGTCACCTGGTTCTTTGGTATGAATGAGAAACTTAACTCTCTATGATTAATATGATTTCCAATTTTTTAAGCCTAATAAAAATACTTGAATTATTTCAATTGAAGGTCTGATAAGCAGGCAGCAAGCAGAGAAGTACTTGCATGGCCAACCATCCGGAACGTTCCTTGTGAGAATTTCAACGCGCATTTGGGGCTATACGCTTTCTTATCAGGTAGCAATTTGCCATAAAACTACAGAACTATGCATTATGCACTCACTATCAATAAGCATTTGATTAAAATTTTCTATATTTGTCATTTTATTTGTAGGCTTCCAACGGAAGAACAAAACATTTCCTAATTTCGGCGATTAATCCGGCGGTGAGGGCCACCCTAGAAACTGGACCAGTGCAAGCATCCCTGCCTCCTCAAACTGGAAAGCAGCAGCGCATGTCACCATTCCTGCCCCAAGGAAGATATGCGTTTATTGGCACCAACATGACACCATACGGCACTCTGGTTAGCCTTATCCGACATCACAGTCACGCACCAATAACCAAACTAGGTGGCGAGAAACTACTGAACCCCTGTCCCGGAGGACCACAAGTTGCTGGCCTTGAGCACGTCTTTCAAAAGTCATCCACCTCCAGCCAGGCTTCATCGTCACAATCCACCTCCAACTTGATCATCTCCTCTTGTTCGTAGACTTACCACCACTACTCAGTATGCCCTCTAATAAGACGAGTATATTATTTGGTTATTATTAGGGAATCCAGCATACATTGTTATTATATTTACTAATTTTATATATTTCATCGGTTTTGTGAACTTTCTTCTGTTTAGTCTGTCTGTAAGTTTAGCACAAATGTTGATAATAAAAACTTATTTACTTAAAACCCCATTTGATTGACTCATTCACTCATTTATGCAAACATCACATTTTCACCACAAAAATCTCCAAATTATCTCCAAGATTTAAAAAAGGTGGAAAGTTTTCAAAGTAAAAAACGTTTTTTATTCAAGAAAGAACAGGAATCTTAATTTAAACGAGACAAAATTAATTTTCTTATGCTGCTGGGGTCGGTTGGCCGAGCTGCTGTTGCTGTAGAATTTGAGCTGGCGTCAACATTGAAGCTTGGGCAGCAGAAATTGGACGACCCACCACAATACCCCCTCCTGTTTGATTGGCAGGAGTTATCGTTGATGTCGCCAGTCCCAACGCCACCGAAGCCCTAGCAATCCATTGTCTCATCACACCATT
>JAQFXM010006738.1:0-12804 GCA_034693345.1 Entomobrya multifasciata | reverse complement strand
ATGCCACGTAAGTTTTTATGATAACATGGTTCGAATATATCCAATTCCACTAAAAACTAAACGGTTTTAACAGATCACGAAAACGAAACGGTATGCCGTGCTTGGAATTACAGTTGTACGGATAACGTGAAAGGTACATCGTTTTATAGAATTTGCAGGCTATTTATTCAGTTTTAACTTTTCAATGTGATTACCGTTTTTACCAAAATACAATCCAGAGCAAATTTTGGAAGGAGTCTCGTCTTTAGTGTGTGATGAGTGCTTACCAGCATGCACTGACATAATATATAATGCAGAAGCTACGGCATTAACCATATGGGAGCAACGCATGCTTGAGTTGATTGATCAAAACACTGACAAACATCTTAACTACAAAGACCTACAGTATGTAGCACTTTTGTAAATTTATAATAAATTTTATGTTAATTTTTTTTCAATAATTTGATTGGTTTTTAGACGTAGAGCGGAGAATTTGTCCATTGTTCACATATACTTCAATGTTGGCTCTGTGTTTCCTCGCTTGAGAAAAGAAATGACGAGTACGGTTGACCTTATTTCAAATGCTGGGGGTCTACTAGGACTTTGTATGGGCTTTAGTCTGTTATCTCTTTTAGAAATAGTTTACCACGGAACACTACGTGTTTGTTGTAATACCTACCGTAGAAGAACTACAAACTGAGAATTGAATAACTTAATAAGTTATTTTGGTACAACAGTGCTGATGGCATTTTAGAACAATATAATTGCAGAATATCTGGCAATTAAGCAATAATCCCATAGCTATACAACAATAACAAATCGTAGGACACTTATACATTTTGAATTTTAAGTCAAATATTAGTTATTAAATATATTTTGCCGTTAAATCTTGTTTAATATTATTTAATTACATCACAGCATTATATGACATGAATTGTCTTCACTGGGCTAATTTTATGTCAAGAAATAATCAGAAAATTAATTTTCGTGTTTCCAACGTGTCTTGACATGATTTGTTTAAGCCAACATAAGGCCAGAAAAATCAATCAGTTCCACATATTTACTTAGCTTTCGGTCGCATGTAAGTTTGCACAAAACATTGGTAATGATTTTTTCCTACAAGAAACAATGAATACGTGAACTTGCACGTGCAAGCAAGCTTTTATTACACAATACATTTTATCATTTACTTAAAGCTAAAACAACTGGCTTCAACACTAAAGTCCGCCTTTTCCAACATTACATATTATTGAATATTTAACGTTTTAACTTCATAGGCAAGATTATTGGCTAAGTTTGGAACCATTTTTTTCTATTTCCTGACATGTTTAAAAGTACCCAAAAATTATTTTTGTAATAAGGGAACAATGCGGGGTGATACCCCAATATTAAGCATTTCTTTATTTTATGCAAAAATCAAGTCAAATCTAGTTTTGCGTGTCGATAAGACAAGTTTTTCAACCAGTGTGTTAAATTAAAATATTTAAAAATTAGTTTTTCTA
Source organism: Entomobrya multifasciata (assembly GCA_034693345.1). Lineage (NCBI taxonomy): Eukaryota > Metazoa > Arthropoda > Collembola > Entomobryomorpha > Entomobryidae > Entomobrya > Entomobrya multifasciata. The sequence goes on along the minus strand of JAQFXM010006738.1, from coordinate 11,323 downwards.
ATCGTCACGAACAAAAGGAAACCAGATTGCTTTAATTATTTTCTTGAATTGCTTTCAAAGTAAAGAGAATTGATTTAAATATAAAAATCGCAATTAAATCACATTACACTTGCTCCTCGTAAGTACCCTGTCAATAATATTTCGCAATAGCAAAAAATGGAATAAAAGAACAAGATAAAAGCACATAACAACTTTTTTTACATAATACCTTTTACGTGCAACAACGCAACGCAGTGCTCAGCATGCCATAAGTACATTGTAATGGGTTAAAGGTTTAAATTTTGAAATGTTGCAATAACTCATATAAGTATTTGTACCTTATGGTGATGAAATATGTTATTTGACATAAAAACAAGTTTTAAAACTTCCACTATCCCTTTAAACTAGCAAAAACTACTTTATACATAGTTGGCAAACAGAGCCAAATCTATCTTGTCAAAAATGTGTTCTCCGTTAATTTACCTTGCTTTAGAACTCAACCAGAAAATCACCGATAAAATTTTCCACTATCGAATAAACATCAACTGGGATCCAAAATTAAAATTGTTCTTTGCCGAAAATCGTTTATTTCCCCACTTGTTTATCTGGAAATTTATAAATTTCGTACTTGTTTTAGCAATTGGAATACCATGCTGTCTTTATACATTATTGGATGCTTTAAAACATCCTGGAAATTACGACATAATTTCAATTTTTGCAATATTTATCACACTACTATTCGCAATAGCAGTATTTGGAACTTGCTTCATATTATCTAAATTTAATACGGGCATCGTTGAAATGTGCAATGAATTAATTTATTTTGAGTCAACGTTACCGCATTCCGTCAAACCAATTTCAAATCAAGCTGTTAAAATCAAGTGTTTTAAAAGCATACAAATATTTTTCCATAATGAAACGTTGGATATCATTGGAATGATTTCAGTCATTTTAGTTCTCAGTTTTACAGCGATTCCTTTTTTACTTCCTCAAATTGTTTTGTATCTAAATCTTGATGCTCCATATTATGTCTTTCGAAACATAAGTCCACCTGAAAACAGATCGTTATTTTTACAAGTAATTATGTTTATATTTCGATCCATTATTGCTTTTAGTTGTGTGGCTGAAGGTAATTGCATATTTAGAAATCTAGCGATATTGGTAATATTTATGTTTAGACTTACTCACAGGTGTATTATGAGACTATTTCACTGTCATTTAAACACAAATTTATGGCGAGCATTACGAATATTATTCGATATCGCAAACGAATTAATGTCTTTATTAGTTACACTTTATCTCGGTGTGATATTTTACCTTATTGTCATTTGTGCTACGGGATCTGTTTTGTTCGTGGGAAAAGTGCCCTGGACTTTGTACATTTTTTGTCCCATAATTGGTTCTATAACGTTTATTATAACTGTTGTCATATTTTATTTGTGTGTTTTTGTGAATGAAGATAGCAAAAAAGTGAGAGAAAACTGGATATGGTTTTGCGTAACAGCTTATGGTGGAGAGAAAGATAGGTTTAAATTGAAAGTATTTTACAGGACTTGGAAATCAATGCAAAATATATCGGTGTCTTATGGATCATGGGGAACAATTACAAAAGCTACTAGCACGGATTATATGTATTCTTTAGCTGTTTATTCAGTTAATGCAATTTTAGCAACCAGAGGCTACATATAGTTTAAAAAATGGGTTTTCTTTAGTTTTCGCATGACGCATTGTATTATGTGTACTTTTTTCGTAGCCCTAGCGAGACTATTGCTCAAACCTATTCTATGCTGTGCTAAAGCTATGCTATTCTCATAATCTTATCAAAGGGTTTGAAAACTTTTTTGCCCTTTCCTTTTTAATTTTTCATTATTATTGGTAGCATTGTTATTAAGGTCATTTCACAGTTTTTTTTAAATTTCGGCAACAAATATACTGATATGTTGCTTTTAACTATTTTATTACTAAAAATTATAATTGTTGACGACGGTAAAATAAAACACGTTTGTGTTTTTCTTGCTCCAGTAGTTACTCCATTTTTTCCTGTAACTTTGATCCCACCTTTCTCTATTCAAAATCCTCTACTCTACTACCATACACATGCACGTGATCGATCAAGCCTGATGCCTAGGTGTTTTTAAGGACCTCTTTATGCATTGTTTTTAAGCACTTACAGTAGCTCGAAAAATTTCAATTACTTGATTTAGAGTATAATATAGCCTTAAACGAAAGGATAAATATAGATTTTGCACGGATACATATGTTAGCTTTGGGTAGCAGATTTTTTATAGTCATTAGTGGTGTGTGATTCAAGTAGGTACAAAATCAGCACATCAGAGCTATATCAGTCGTATTCATTCACATAGCCTGATTAGCTCAAACGGTAGAGCGCTATCCCGGAATGATAGAGATGGAGATTCAATCCTCCATCAGGCCAAACTTTTGTGCTTAAATACGATTTGATATACAGAACTTAATAGTTCTTCACTCTAGCTTAACATTATCAATATTTTAATAAATAAGCAGCTAATGCACTAACTACAAGCGTACATGTATCATTTCCTGGTTTTACTTTCTCCATTTTTTGTATTATGAGCTTTACACACACTGGCTTCATTTTATATTCACTTATCGCTCCAGTAAGTGTATTACTACTTACACTTTATGCTCAGGTTGAGATTCGTAGTGATATTTTAAAGTGATTTATAGATGTCGTGATTATATCATGAGTACGATATCGAAATGACTGTTTTCGTATAATGCACAATTGTGTTTTGTTTAAATAAATAAGATCTAATTTTTTTTACCTCTGTATATAGTTTTCTTTACAACCCTTCCCTCAATTATCCAAAATTGAGAAATTACTATCCCCTCCCTTCCTTCGTTATTTCTGGATAAGCACTTATCGTTTTCAGTTGCGTTTCACAGTAAAGTTGAGTCGTAGATTTATGTAAGGGCAGAATGAAATTAGATGACGAACTGCGTTATTACTTTCCCAAGAAATATCCTTACTTTTTCAAACATAGAGAAAGTTATCTTATAGTCAATGCGAGTCTATGAGAACATGAAATGTCTTCTGATCAGTTTTATTTACAAAGTTTTTTCATGGTATTAAGAAATTGTCCCAATTCTTTGCTTATGTTATTTTTGAAACTAGATTATGCCTTTATTCACTATGAATGTGTTTACTCAATATCCAAAACGACAAAATCAGAGCCGTTGCTGTTGAATTAATTTGCACAAGACGAATTAAAATATTTAATTCAGATAAACACACTTTAACTCCTTATTTAGTATGCTGTCGAATATGTTTTCCTAAATCGGATTATTTTTGGATTGTTGAATAAACTTATCTAGTGTTCTAGAGCTTTGGGAGTAAAGTTTACTTCTGGCACCTGTAGACTGGCCAGCCTCACTTCTAGTACTCAACTGAGCTCTAGAATGTCAAATACACGCATAAATATACGGCTTTCACAATCCCATGCTCTCCTTTCTGCTGTCCGTGTTTGATGTAAATGCCGTTTGCACTAAAACGACATTGTGAAATCATAATCGTAGATCTTGTCATGATATGATAAGTACTAGCAATGTTGCATAGCATTCATCTGACACACATAGCCTAGAATAAAAGTTGAGATGACTGCAAGTGCTTTTGTTTTCCGTATGAAGTGTATATACATATGTGTATGGATCATGAAATAGGACGTTTAAAGTGGCATCTCGTCATAAGTACAATAGCAAATCTTGAGAAACAAGTAATTGGAATATGATTAGAATTATTTGAAAGGAAATTAGTACGTACTAAATGTAGTCAGGCTGCATTTACCTAAGACTGTGGGAACGTTTTGACAAATAGAAAAGTAAAAAGATTTATTCCAATTACTTTATGCTTTACATAAGCACCTAATCAAGTGAATAGCTAGTTTTATATTTTCATGATTAATATATTATTTGAAGAAGTTTCAAGTCATTACTCAGTTCAGAATAGCAACCAAAATGATAATTTTTTCCTTTATGATAGAAACTAAACTAAAGAAATTGATATAAATTCTTGTTATAAGATGGTTTTCAATGCACTTTTTAAGCAAAACAGTACTACGTTTTCAACGTGGATCTAAAATGCTAAAAAAATCTTATTTGTACTGTCCTACAATGCTACACAACACAAACAAAAATGTTATTCAAGAATATAAAATAAAAGGTAGTACTAGTGTAATCACCCAAATTGTCTTATGCACAATGAACAAAATTTTCACTTTACTCATACTAACAAGTGTTTTGGGACTCATATAACGAATCATTCTGCAATTCAGTCATAGTTCTGAAAATTTGAATTATAATTGAATAAATTTTTCATTACACAAAAAACAGTTTTACCGAGAACGGTAGTGTTTTAAATGTAATGGTTTGTTTCAAAAAGGGAACGTTTAGAAGAAATGTAAAAAGAGGATAAGTAATAACAATTTCGTGTTTAAATTTCAGATTGACATTGGTTTCATAAACTATGAACTTTCTCTAAGGACTACGAATTTAGGCCTGCTTGTTTCTCTTGGACTTTCTAAATAGGAAAAAGATAGTCATTGCTTTTTAAGTTATTTGAATACAATTTAAAGTTTGATTTTCACAACATCAAATTTATTTTAGCGATTTCATTTTCAACGAATATTTATTTTTACAGGAAATCAGTTTGAACCAATTATTTTCCCAATGAGATTACAATACGGTTTATCCATAAATTAATAAAAAATTCCTGTTAATATTTTTTGTGGAAATATGAAGTTCTTGAGGCTGTTTTTAGCAGTGATTTAAAACGAAGAAAATATTTTTAGAATTACATCAAAGTTCTGGCACGAATCAAGTTTTCTTATGATAATCTGGCATGGCAATTAACCAGAGCGTTTTCAATATCTTACCGAAACAGGATTACTGGATGGTTATAAAAAAGGTTCAATGTTCGAAACTGGAATATAATTTGATGATCTTATCTCCAAAAGTGCTCAGTTATTGTAGTAAAAGAGCATATTGTTGTACGCCACAGGATGGAGAAATTGAATTTTTGTTGTTGTGTGAAGTTCAGTTAGGAAGAGTTTACATTGCAGAGAATTTGAATCATGAATGTACAAAACCTCCATCTGTTGTTTTAATGAATGGGTGGAGTATTCCTTGCGATACTGTCAAGTGTATTGGGAGAAATGGACAGGACGTGTCAATGCGGCCGAAAATTGAAAGTGTGGTTCGGCCGATGGGAGCAACTAAAAAGTTTACTGTTAAGGAAAAGCATCACATACTTAAATATGTATAATGAATATATTGTCTATAATAGGGACCGCGTTAAGCTGAGATATATTGTTAAAGTGGAGTTTACCAAGAAACCGTATTTTAACTGAGAAAAGTAGAAGAAAAAAAACGTTTTGGATAGTGAATGTTACGACACGCTTTGCAATTTTGGACTGATTCAGGGCAGACGTAAAAATATTACCTAAAATGAATTTTATGTTTAAAAAAATACATATGTAAATTGGATTAAGACCTATTGTTGTAATAATGGCACAAGTTTGTAAAAAATTTGGAGAAGTTTTTGTTGATTTTTGTAATAGGTAGTAAACTAATGACTGAGCCTTGTTTTCCTTTAAAATATTCCTCGTTAAAATAAGTCTGAATTTCCTCGTTTTCGGCTTGAAGTAATCCAAACAAAGTTATTTTTCTTCTCTTAGCTGAGCGTTTTTTTGCATTTAAACTAGTGATTTTGCTGTCATTTGTAACTTGATTTTGTCAATTTGAGCTTCCTTAGATTGCCAGAATGGATTTCATTTTCAGTGTCAGATGACCGTAAACGTTTGTCTTGTCCTTTCCTTCGTATGGCTCGGATTCAGATGCTTTAGTACTCATAACCGACTTGTCCGTTGTGTCGTCAGTTTCATAGTCACTTGGAAATTTTTCGTTTCCAAAATACTTTTCGGTACAGCCACCAGTGACTGTACGAGCGCGCTCATAGGTTCTCATAGTTAAAGTTGTCAGCAAACTAAAAAGCACGTTACAAACCTGTTGTATAGTACCCCATGCCAGTTTTACTTCATGAAGTTAACGTTTGAGTACTCTGGGCTTACCGCAGTCTAGTCCCACGTGTTTAAATAGACACGTAAATCGGTTTTACCTAAATTTTAAGCTCAAATGTAACCACTTTTTTAATCATGTTCGTGATTAGCAAAATTAGCTTGATTATCTGATATAAAGTTTTAAAAAATTGGTTGGGTAGTTTTTTAGATATTGAATTTCAGAGTTTTTAAACTTTGAAATTGGGTAGTAAAAAAACCTACCAGCGTTTTTTTATATTTTCAGGGAAATTGTTGGTACCCATGTACTTTAAGAAACTAGTTGGAAAAGGTTCCCCAGGCTTTTTGTTTTCAAGAAGTAGCCATTTATGTCACATTTTTGTCAAAAAACGCTCATTTTTGCAGATTTCTCGCTAGGTGAAAGCCAGAGAACGTCGGACTAGACTGTACTATGTATAAATTGTATGTTATATTTACTTGGTCAATAAAAAGACGACTGAATAATCAACGAATATTTTTTCTATTGAAACTACTACCTATAAACATTGTGCATTAGCTTTTTATGTTTACGTATTTCATGTGTATTTTGAACTTTATGTTTAATGAACTTATTATGTATCGGCTATTTGTAGAACATAATAATGAACTTAGAATGTAAATAATTGCTTCCAGTTCCAGGAAAATAAATCCAATTGAATTAATGATACGTGCAGAAATTTCCTTTACTTCTTTTTCAAGAAAAGTTGACATATACAAACACTATGCAGTTGTCACTTTTTGAACAGGGTACCTTAATTCTTTAAAGACTGGTTAGTGCAAATATTTAACTGATTCAATCACATATCTCTTATTTGTTACCGACTTTTTGAGTTAGATTTTTGAAATTTTGATACTACATATTATGTTGCATTAAATATACCAGCCTTAAAATACTGAGTTGCTTACCTTTCTCCTTAAATCCTTTATTAACTCTCCATTGATTCCTTTTAACGTTACGTATGTACTTGCACCATGGAAATTGCGAGGAAATAAATCCGGAATGGATAAGCTTAAATTAGAAATTATCTACCACTGGAAACAAATTAACAACCCCAAAAATTATAAACTGTTGTATTTTAACATAAAAACAAACCAGATAAAGTTTAGGATGATGGGAAGGTTATTAAGAAAATACCATAAGTTTGAACAATGTCACAAAAAAAGTATTCTTGTATGTATGTTACGTTGAGAGGTAGTTGAGCATAGAGATTGGATATAATTTAACATAGAAATGCTAGAAACAAAATGTCTCCAAATTGAGAACAGGTACTTTTTATGCCTCACAGAATACAGGTGCGTTAAAGTAATCTCTTTTCTACACATGTAAGCCCTTATTTGTATGTTACCTTCTCTCGGAAGTATACCAAAATCAAGCACAGATTGAGCAGCAGCCTTTTGTTTTACATTTAATGTGAAGCGGGGTAAAATTGTTACGCTAAAACTGTGTGTAAAACTAAAAGCTTCTTTGGCTTTTAATTTTCGTCAAACGAAGTACAAAATAAGACACATATGAACAAGTCCACAAGTTGATTGATTTTACGTAACATGACAAGATTCTGATAATAATTGGCAAACCTCCTAACAATATTTTGTACATATTTACATGCAGTTTCCATAAAGCAACAAAGTAATTTTGATTTCCCCGAAATTCACCATAAGACTGTGGTTATTGGTAGAATATGAAACTATACTCATTATTTAAGAGACCACAACCATTTATTTTTTCACAGTACGGTAAATATTCAGGTTAAAGAATAGTTTTAACTTGTTCCTCTCTCAAGTTGTCTGAATATAAGTAATTAGTTAATAAATCCCGATATAGTTTTTATAGTAACATCTATTTAATGTCCAAGTATTAGACATAATCAATTAAGTTTCCTTGACATTATAGTACTTATAAGTGTACAGTAACTAACAAATTTACGTAAACAAGTAAATATGTAGGCTTATACTAGTTCATAAGATCCCTTGCACATAAAAGGACGTTCCACATAGTGTAATCGAACTACATATCACATTCAAATTACAAAATAAGATTGTATCATTAAAGACCATTGTATTAGTTGTATCATTGTATCATTACTTTCCCATTAAAATGACTCAAAATGCAAATGTAGAGTGAGTTCCATTTGTTTACTTGTCGAAATTATGACATAAAATAACGTGGAGAAGTAGTGTTTTTAGAGCCTAGAGAAATTGTACGCCATTAAATATGCGCACTCATTTTTCTGTAAAACGAACATTCAAAATACCTGTATTTATTCTGTATGTAGTCCTATGTCATTGCAATAGTGTACTATGTGCTAGCTATATGCCATCTATGTAGCCCAAATGTTACTAAAGGAACACATAGTCGAAAGAGTGAACGGAATTAAATAATTCTCGAGTTAAATATTTTTTGTGCGATGATTATGTAAACATGAATATAAAAAATCGTCTAAATTAATAGCTTTATAATAATGACAAATTTGTTATTACTAGCAGATATGATATTAAAAGTATTGACAAGTTGTTAAATTTATTGCCGAAAACATCCGTCAAATAACCTATCTTTATTTTTTTCATGATAATAATTTACAGATAATACTTTGTTGCATCAACGATTGGTAGCCCAATGGACATATTAAAGCTCTTTAACTCCCTACTTTCTGAAACATTAAATAATGAAGCAAATATTTATGATCAAACAGGACTTCGCGTCTTTTTTGAAAGCCAAGGCAATTATTCACGAACAAATTATTTTTAAGTCATTTATTCTGCCAGAGTATAAACACTTTACTGTTAGATCAACTGCAAAAGTTCTGTTAAAACACGAATATATTTGTTATTATTTTTAAAGTGTGCATATATTTGTGTATATTTATTGTATTTCATTTCTAAATATTTACTTTGTCGACCAGCCCATAAGCATGTACGAGAAGTAAAAACTTTTACTAAAAATATAAGTATTGTCTAAGCTTTTACCAAGAGTTTACCATGCAAAATGAAGAAGACATGAAATTTTATAATTCAAAACCAAATATGAAATACAGGAAATTTCCAATAAGCACTTCATTTTACTTGTTTAGCTTAACTTAATAAATGGGACGCTATCTTAGTAGCCAATGAGGGTACGACTTGTATAAGATCGATCATGAGCTGCTGTATTTTTACTTAAGTTCTGCGGTTTAGCTTTTTTCTTTATTTTTCGTATTTTAAAACACATTACGTCCATAAAAGCAAGTTTACTTTTGCAAATTTGAGACTCCACGTATGTTTCATTTGAAGAGCGGATTTTATTATCAAACAAACCAGTTATTTTATGGGTAGAATTCCAGTTTCGAAATTGTTCTTCCACGTAAATATTTACAATTTACTCAGTTCAAATTTCACAAAATCTCAAAAAAAGATGATAACTTATATGTTTAAAATAGCGTATAGATATCGTGATTGGACAATGGCATGTACACTTAAAGACGACAGTGCTTGTATGATATATTTTATGTTGTGATGGCTTGAATATATGAATCTTCTTACTCGGCTCTGTTTTCACTTTATTTTCCGACCCTCCATACTTGCAAACTAGTAGTTGGCTGGCTTGCACTCCAGAGTTAGCGTCGAGGTGAAAGCTGTTAGTTTTCAAATGCACCTGCTTGCCTAGAAGGCTATATAAAACGTAAACTAATGTCGTATAATCAAACTATTCTATTGCTTACGCAGCAACTTTTAATTTTTTAAATTACAGAATGAAAGCTTTCTTCTAATTCGTTTAAATGGAAAAAACGAACGGTCAATTTCAACTACGTAGAACTTACATTTCAATGTGTGTAAACTTTATGAAGCCTTGTTGGTTTTGATTTCTCTCTGGTATTTTTATATAGATTTAGGTTTCACTTTATACGTCGGAGCCAGATGTCAAATTTGGATGGACTTTTTTACAATAAAATCATACCAAAAAATTACAGCTTATATGTGTTTTGCCCTATAAAATATTTATCTTATCTACTCGGGAGACTTGGATATGGGTTCTTAAGACAGAAATATTACGTTCGTTGATCTCCTTATTCGTATGTTGTTTGCCATTCAATCCTTCTTATGTTTATTTAGAGTTGCTCTCCATTTTGTAAATTATGGGCTTGAATACATTCTGAAGGTTTTCGTTTGCATTTACCAGAAACTAATTAAATATAAAATTTAGTTTGCCGCAGAAGTATTCCACTAATTGCTTACTAAATCCTGTCGTGCATCCTGCTTAGCATCCATCTTACAAAGTGAAAGTTTCCTCTAAAACATTACATGAGCAAAAAATATACCATCTTTTATATTCAGCTTTCTTCAGTTTTCCTCAGCAGCCTTTTCACATCTTTGTCGACTGACAATTTAGTTTCACCTACATCATGTTTTTGAGCTAGCTTAACCTTAAATTGGAACATACACTCAGCTCACGTCTTTTATTTGATTTCACTATAATTTGAACTTTGAACACATAATTGCTTAAAATGATGAGAAAATACAAAGTAAATTACAACGAAAAAAAACTTAAGCAGCTCTAGCAGCATTTTTACCAAAAGCAACAACTATCGGAGAGAAAAGAGAATATCTGGTGGTTTTTCTGTAGTATATTCATCTTAATTTTGTTCCATATAAAAATATGCATTGTCAACTTTCCCCTAAAAACCAACTAGTATTTCATAGTTTGAAAATGAACTGTTATTTTACTATTTCTATACTTTTTAACTCAAATTAATTTTTCCATAAACTTATACATTTGATACAATTACAGTATAAACGAACTTTGGGGGAAATGTTGAGACTGATGACCTTGAAATGACTTTACGGGAACACATATTGAGACCAATATTTACATATTAAAATGAGACACTGATATCATGGTTAGTCGTATATTTTTTAAAATAGGCATAATAAAAATATAGTTCCAATGAAGTGTATGATGTGTCGTTTTAAACAATCTCTCGTTTGTTCCGCTTAAGCGGAGTCACTTGACAAACTCACCTTCTTCCATTTGGTATTTCTTCTCAGCTCTTATTCTGAATTTTTTACAGTGGATAAATTTCTCCTCCGTTCTTTTCACCGTAGTGAAGTTGTCACGTTTTCATACCGTGTAAGAAAAGTCATTACCTTCCTATTACCTATTTTGGGGCTTTATTATACCTAGTCAGTAGCAAGGAGCCATTTAGACGATTCTAGGCTTATACACAGAAAGTTGATTCACATACAACCTAATTCGCACTCGTCTAATACTCATACACCCAATT
>JAQFXM010006737.1:0-12805 GCA_034693345.1 Entomobrya multifasciata | reverse complement strand
GACGGACGGACAGACGGACGGACAGACAAACAAACTAAAATTATAACTACGATGAATCGATTCATCTACGTAATAAAGGAAAAATCGGCAAATTTTATGGTAAAAGGAATACTATTCAATTCTGCCAACCAAATTTCCAAAAAAAAATTCACCTCTCAAATCTCAAATCATGTGAGAACATTTTTTTCCCCTGTTGACTTTATTTGCCTTGATTTTTTTTCGTTTGTGTACTCATGATGACGATGGCAAGCACATGTTAAAGGGAGAGTTCACATATTGTGTTACAACTAGCTTTTCAATGTGCTATTTTTAAACCTATTGGAAATGTTAAGTGTTTAGTGTTGAATTATATTAAAATTTCCAATATTTTGAATGCGTCACAATCACTATTTGTAGATATATTATGGCTAAAGGATAACCAGACAAAAAAATAATATATTTCTGATTAAACTTAACTTATGAATGCTCCCATTCATTTTAAAGAAACTTTTTTTTCTTTAAAAAAATATTTTTATATGTATTCATACATGTCCTTGTAGAAATTTTAAATTGGCTTATGTAAAATCTTTTTCTAACGAAAAATATATAAAATGATGATCATGATGAGGATTCTCCTTTCTGCTCAGTGAAGCATTCTTTTATGATGATCATCCTGACGACTATGACGATGATGATCATTACGCCAACTTTTTCCTCATCCTCCTCGTGTGCGAAAAAGATATTCAATAACCCACTTGTTCAAGGAAAAACGAAATGCATATATTTTGTAATAAAAAAATGGAAGCGGAAAAGCTATCTGTACAACAGCAGCTCAGCATTTTCTACATAAACTCTACGTGATAGTTACAATATTTATGTGTCCAGAGAAAACGTGAGCTGTGAGCTTTCTCGTTTTTCTCAGACACAGAAAGATAACAACCTTAAAAAATTGAATATATTTTTCTACACGTCAGCTCCACACGGACCAAAATAATGTACATTTTATTTCGCTATTAAAAAAGGAGAAAATTTGAGATGCTCATTAATTTATATGTCGTCAACACGACAACTGTACAACAGCGAGTGCTACAACAACAACAACATTTCTTAGAGAAAATCGTCAAGGATGGGGAAAACGGGAAAAGTCTTTAAAATTCACAAAAGCCCAAAAATGTGATTAAATAATAGCAATAATAACAAGATTATTTATGCTTTGCAAACAGGAAGCATAATGATATTATTAATGTTGCATACATATGTATATGTGCATTGTATCCATGTTTTTGTTGTTGTTAAGCATATTTATGTATATATATTTTACAAATAGGGAGCTTCATAGCATTTCTCTGATGCTCAAGGTGTCTCTCAAGTTTATCTTATTATTATTATTATTATGACAAATGAATGTTCAGCTAAGATTGTATTGTTGTTAGTTTTACATGTTCAGTCATGAGAGAGAAGTTTATTTTACCAAAGGAAAACGAAAGGACACACAAGGCGTTTTTATGAAGACATCATCTTCCTATTTTATATCCCGTTTTCCTCAACATCTATTTCTGTTCTCCTCATTCAATTTCCATGATTCATTTTGATTTGACAATGGGGCCGCCATAATGGTAACAGCAGGGCTCATTTTAGTACATATAAAATGTTTATCTGCTCATTACAATGATAATGTTCCCCTTTTATTCCGATAATCAAAGGCATAGAATAAGAGCAAAAGTCATCATGATCATTTGATTACAGTTGACATTTTGCTCCACCCAACTCCCACTTTCCATCATAATCATCTTCTTCCAATTCCAAGTAAACATACTACATACTCTTTTACTCTAAACTTCCCCAAGCATTTTCCAATTCCATTTCCAGTTCTCAAGTCTCTGTTTAAAACTGAATGTTAAAAGAGGTGCATTGGCTTACTAAACAGAAATCACTGGAATAAATACCTATATACTTATTTCAAGTATTCTTATAGATGAGGTACTCATTTTACATTAAATACTCCAGTTTGCACATCTTGTTCTCCGTATACTTAATAATAATTCACGGGTAATCCGATTATAACACGAGTGAGAAGAGCTTTTTATTGAAAATCAACCAGACGTTTTGTATCCATAGAATTAGTACAGTTAAGTAATGCTTGCATAAGTAGCAGTAATACATAATGTACTCATCACCACCGACGCCAAATGATAACGATAATGATGACGAGTTGATGAGCATGTCCATGAAAATGAAAAAAGAGTGTTGGTTTGATCTGTGATCTGATCTGATTTGATCTGATATGAACAGACAGTATATATCATCTACCTCTTACGGTGAACGCCAAGACAAACAAGCTAATGAACACATAAGAATTTATATTTTTGTATGAAGCAGTCATACATTTAAAAAAGACAAAAGGCCACTAGGAGAGACGAGGTTGTTGGCGATTTTCTTGGTAAATAAGCTTTTAGTAGAGTATCATTAAACATGAATAAAGAAGATAAGTGTATACTGCATAATTATATTATTATATTCTATCACGTCATTCCATATTCTTGTAATCAGCGGAAAAGTAGGAAATACAAATCATATCATATCAGATACAAAATAATTTATCAGCGGAAATAGGTGGGCAAGGGTGACGAGAGGAGCAGGAGAGGTAATAAGATGAAATTCGTGGATTTATAGGCAGACCATCATGTTGTATAGAGTATGGCCTTTCATCCTTTTCTACATATGTGGGCTTTTCACCAGAAGTGTATTTTTGGTGTTAAAAAGTCAATTGGAAAGAAGCAGTAAACCATGCTATACTTATTCCATGCCGTATATTCCTTGTAATAATATATTTAAGGATTTGAGCCTAGTTTGTGGAATTAATCTACTGCTTTTGTGTGTGATGCTCACCAAGAACGTTTCCATTGATGATGATGATGATGATGATGATAATTCTACTCCACTGACTATTGACTATGTGAACATGTGTTTCCAAGAAGGAAACCTTGGCTTTGTACTTCTTTTTTTATTCCATCATTTCGTAAAAGCAATTCATCTCATCGCCCCGCTCACGTTGCACGAAACCTGTGAAAGTTTACTAATCATCATTTTTTATTTCTCGCTCTTCTTTCTCTCTATCACTCTTATATACTTGAAACCTCTGTCATCTTATCATTATTAAATGTTTAAGTACAAGAAGTACAATATACATTGCACTAAAATAAGGTCCATGTTTTATTGTGATCATTATTAAGAAAGTACAAAAGAGGAAATGAGTGGTTGGCAGTAATAATGGGGAAAAATACGTATGTCACATGAAGAAAAGCTGAGGAACATGATGATTCTGTTGATGATGAATGATATCATAGGACTTCTTTTCTTCTTTTGTAGTTTTTAATGCTTTGCTTTGTTATCAAAGGATTTTTTCTTCTTATTACTTTGCTAAAAAGATATGAGGATAATAATCTTGTTGCTGGTGATGATAATGATGATCCATTTACTGCTGATTTCACACTCATCGAATCATCACACATATTTCACACTTCTCCACTCTACTGCTCATCCAAAAAGCTTCTAATAAGGGTTTGGGGCAAAGTAAGACAAGTGAAGAGTAAAAATTAATAGAAAAGATGGATCTAGAGATAAGATGAAAATAACTTTTGTCTGTCCCTTTCCTCCTCACACTATATCTTCACATGATCTATTATTAATTCTGTGCACAATGGATAATTGTTTAAGTAAAAATAATACAGACAAAATAGCTTTTGTTCGCAATGCTGACATCAAATATGCACATCTGTCCATAATTCTTTTGTATCATATTGATGGTTTGACTGAGTGCTTTTTAGTAGGCTATTTTTAATGTGTGAGTGTGAAGATAATATAAATTATATAATAAAAACGTGGTGCTCGTGCATAGTGGGCTCAATGAATTCAAAAGAAGTACTAAAAAGAATGTCAGCCCACACATTTACTTAACTATTTGTTGTACTTCACAAAAGTAAAATGTACTTAAAAGACAATTCTTTATTCACAAGAATCACATAGGTATATTTAATGGATTAAACATAAATATACGTGTGTGTGTCACTTTACCACAGTCATAAAAACTGGAAAGCAAAAAAATCTCTTTCTTTAATACCGAAGTTCATTTTTGAACTGTTCCTTTTGATTTGCTAAACCCAAAGATAAAATATAACAGGGAGGTAGATAGATGGGATGGGTGTTGTTGTTGTCGAATGCGAAAAAAAATCAGACTTGTCATTTTTGTAACTCAGGCCAAGATGAAGAAGAAGCGTATAATCAAATCAGATGAAATCAGTATGCCATCCACCCACTACACACATGCATGCATAATATGGGTTGTGCGGTATACATATATCACAATTTGCTGACATTCACGCATGCATGCATGAATTATATGTTAGAATCGTCAGACTCGTCTCATCATCACTTTTACTGATTTCATTTTTAGTGTTGGTTGAATGAGTAATTTGTTGCAAATACAGAGATAGGCATATACTAACCAGCCATCAAAATATACAAAAAAAAAGAGTTTTATTTTTCTTTCTGTCTGTTTGTCGTATGAACTGAATATGTGTACAATATTTAAGTATGCTCAATGTTCTTGGTTTGCAGAGATGATGATGCTGTGTGCTGCTTGTTAATGACCTTGGCCTTGCTTGGTTCTTCAAAACTCTAAAACATATTTTTTTCTGCTGTATGGTTGAATTTTTAGTGTTTGCTTACGTGCAATTTTTTTGAGCGTCTGTTTTATTTTCGCCAAAACCATTACCACCAGCACAACAGGTTATACTAATGATCTTGACTCCTTTTGTGTTTCAATGACTTGGTTGGAAATGATGGAGCTAATGAATGGTGGAAATGTTGTTCTCCAGTTGCCCCTGTCTATGTGTCACCGTGTGATATTTACTTTCTGTCCAAATGTTTAAGTAATACACGCTCAGTTTGACTGTAAGCTTATATTGTATGAGTTTTTATTATCTTCATCATCGTATTCTACTTTTGACAGTTCAAGCTCCTATCTTCATTCGTTTTGACAATTGGAATGGGGTTTGATATCCTATAGTTTTATCTGTACCATAACAGCAGCAGCTAACGTAAAATAGTGTGCATTTGTTTGATTTGTAGACTTTTTGAAACAATTGAACTAACTGACTGACTGACTTTTGAGTGAAATTATAAGCTGAGGTGGCACAATGTCATGAACCATGATTACGACGAGAGATGACAAAAAATAAATACGTTTGTTGTCACTTTATCCTAGGCTTTTAGTGTGTCACATTGACAGGACAGAAATAGGGTAAAAAGGAAAAAAAAGAAGAATAGAACGACGGAAACGAAGGCGCTGTAGCGTTGCGCTTGTAGGTTCCACGAGAGACAAAAATAAATGCTATATTAGTTTCAAGAACTGGGCTTTTGAGTCGTGTGCCTACATCTACACGGTTGTAATTTATTAAGTTAGCCTTTGAGACATTTTCAGTTTTGTCGTTTTTCCATAAAATCGATGCAATAGCTAAAATTCACCATCTTTCTAACGAAAATACAAGACAAAGAAGGCGCGTGTTTGCCTATTACATGCATTCATTTGGAGTGAGTGTTTCGTTCATTCGATTTAGAAGACGACGAGGCAAGGTTAAAACATTTCAACCTCAATCATTTTCCTTCTCTTGCGAAACCATTACAGGAAAGGACAAAAGGGGCACAATTTTTTTTACCCATTCTGCTGCTTCTGAAAACAAGTGTACTTGAGTAATACAAGAGATATACTTATGTAGGTAGTCATGGACTGTCCGTGTTTGATGTGATGGGTGTAATGGGACCAGTAGATATCAGACAACAACTCAACTTAGGACACCAACAGACCAGACACACTACCACCGTCACTTTCTCCATTATATCATTTAAGTGAGGGAAAGCAACAAGAGGAAAATCCCAGAGCTTTGTACATCAAGCAACTATTCATTCCCCATCAGATCCCTTCTCTATTTTCTCCTCCTCTGCAACCAGCACCATGGTAATTTTTTTTTCACTTTCCGAATCCCACTTGAAAATTTGAGTAAAACATTTTATTTAACAATGTAATCTAAATTATAATAACAAACAAAGAGATTTATTACTTCATAAATACACAAAGAACAACTATACAACTCAAAACATCATCACCACAACAAACAAAACTTATAAAAGTATAAAATGATGAAAACAATTAAGTTTTTAAAAAATGTGGGCAGAAGAATGTACATTATGAGCACACATAACTCAAATTATGCGTATTTAATGTATTCTGCTATATAACATTATCGTCATCGTCATCATCATCATCACCAAACGACAGAAAAAAGGTTGTTGCAGACAGAGTGGCGGATGGTGAAACACCATGTTGCTCGTAGTATACTGCTTCTATTTTATACGACCACCGCTGCCATGAGCATGTGTTGTAATTCGCATAAGACTCTGAAGAAAATTGAGTTTATTCATTTCTCTTCCCTCCAACACATATATTTAACGGTACGCAAATAAGCTTCTTAGTAGACATAAATAATACAAAAAATACACTTATAAACATACATATTATAATAATAATAGTAATAATAAGCATGCTATAATTTTTTTGTACTCTAATTTTCACTGTAGTTCATACACGCTTAAAACTATGAGCAAAAGTTTACGATTTGCGATCGCGTCATCATCATCAACAAAAATTTATGCAGTATTCCAAGCGGTGGCAAAAAAAGTGCAAAATGTTTTTTTTCGAAGGAAACAGCTCGAGAGAATTTTGGGAAGGAGAAGTATCATCATGAGAACAATATTTAGCGAGAGGGAGAGAGAGTGAGAGTACCTGTGAAACCACATTGCCATCATCCATTTAAAAAATAGTTTGAGCTAATTGAGATAGACGTACCATGCCACCACTGACTACCGACCAGCATGCATATTCATTAATGTTTCAAAATTCCGTCTTGCCTCTTTCAAGTTTTTCATTTTATCATTCCTTTTATTATTTCGCTTTCTTGTTTTTGCATTTTGTTATATGTTTTTTCTCTGCATGTGTTTGAGCATGAGACTGACTATAAGAGCACATGACACACTGGTTCTTCTCAAAGCTGAGTGAGTATTGAGTATGATGCTTTTTAATGTGCTTACGTATGAATTACATATACATCTGTACTTTGTTGTGTGTGTGGTCTTTGCAGAAACTTCATCACCAGCACCACTACAACCGCATAAAACACCACTTTACATGATTTGCATTTTATATGCTTTTTGATTTGGATGGATGGATTGGCTGTTTTCATTTTACTTTGTTAAGTGTCAAACAGCCAAAGGGAGAGAGATGTGAAATGTGAAGTGAGTTTGATGTTGGAGGAAAGTAAAAGTGAAATAGGCATATGTTATGCATGTATATGTACCTAACTATCTGTTACATCACCATCTTCTTCTTCAATACCCAAAAGTTTTCCAATTTTTAGATCACAGATCTCACTCAAAGTCGACTATCTGACAGGCTGAGGAGCACCTTCTGCCACCCTGGGAACCTTTTAATAAATATTTTAGGGGTATGCGGATTCTATAATCATACAACTAGTTATTAAATCAAACTCCCTTGACTTCCCACATCACATTATTTGCTTCTTGTTCTCCTTTGCACTTTATAAAGTGATATATGCTATGCTCAGTTGAAATTTCACCGTCGACATTATCTTCAAATCTCATATTTATCAATTTAAAGCTTACAACATCAACAGGAAGAACACTACTAAAACAGAAGAAAATACTACTTGAGGAGTATCACTTGTATCAATAAACCTACTCACCTTAATACTAGGTGCGTATACTTACCTAGTTACAGAACACTGTGCTTATGCTTGTGTACATAGCTTGAGGATAATCTCACTTACCTACTCATATATTTCAACATTCGATGATATACGAGAAAAATGGTTTTTTTCTGGAAGAAGGAAAGATTATTATTTTATTTACCATGTTACCTATGATGACACATACTTAAAGTACACCAGTTTTCTCTTGTTTCCAGATGTATAGAGAAAGTACACGGTGCTTAGAAACAATTTTTAGCTTATTTTGTGTATATTAAACATGCACATGTGGCAATGTTGCTCTGGCAGCAAGTAAAAAATGATGTCTTTTGTGTATTTTGGTATCACATAACATAAAAAGTAAGTGTATGCACACAATTTTGGAAAATTACAAACAAGTAAACGTAGGCATGCATACGAGCAAGTATTGGTTTCAGGTTTCTTATTTTTTCATTCATTCTTGGAAACCACATTGCTACTGGGCTTGTTGGAAAAAATTGTATTTTGTAGATTCAACGAATAGATCGATTCAATGATGCAATAGCAGCCTACTTAAAAGATGTTCTTCATCTTCTTTTATAGCTTCTTCAATGAGTAATGGGACCATAATCGCATTATTTCGGCAAGGATGCTATGTGATATGCCGTGCTGCATTGTATCATATGTCGCATCTCTTCATATCATCATCAATAAGCAAACAGTAGCTATAGGTGATAGGAGTCTGAACCGAACCACTATCAGATCAAAATCGAAAAAATACATCTATCTGTATCTCATGTGAAACTATTTACCGTACTTTTATAACACATAATTTATTGTATCGTTAAAATAAAAGTAAGCAATATAGATCAAATATATTATTAAATCATCATCGTGTTTCAAGTAAGCTTTGTTGATGTCGATGATGATGTTATGATGCTTCATTTAATAAAAATTGCATCTTATATACTTATAAGACACAGTATCTTCTAAAAGAACACATTCAATACTATTTGTTACTATGGTTTGTTGAGTTCGATTTACAGACCTGTGTGTATGTAGATGTAGTCGGCTCAAAAGTTTTTTCGTCAGTTTTAGGTACCAGCCGATGAAGTAAAATGTAATACTAATATTAATGGTAAAAATATCTATATTTTGTTACTATAATTTTCCAGTTCTATATATACGCGATATTCTATTACATTTTTACTTCTTACCAACCAATCTCAAAGAAACAAAATGGCAAGTAGAGAAAAATGGAGTTATGCATGGCAATAGTAATGACACAGGGCAGTAAACAAACTTATGACTCATATACATATGTTATGATTATATTATGATGTATTTTATCTCAAGTTTTCTCATATTATTTGCTAGCATAAACTCTCTTGGTTTTTAATTCTTTTGTTTACAAAAACCATGCATAACACCAAATGTATGTACGTGAGGCAAAGTTAGGAGGATTAAATCGGCGATGTAACAAAGTATCAACAGTAGAAAGCATGGCATAATACCATAATTGTAATTGCATAAATAATTTTATAAAATTGATTAAAATCCGCTCACATTACCCAATTTACAAAATTGAGTGTAAGCTTTGTGCATGTTTGACCATGGAATGGAAGTAAAGAGAAAAACAGAAATGAAGGACGTGTTGTTTTTTTATCATACTATACCATCCACACTTAAAGCGTCAATTAATCTACTGCCTTTCTATAATAATAACCGGTATTACTGTGTAAATATCGTATCATGGTCGTTGTAATCATTATCTTTCCATTTTCTTGCAATAAATCCCACTTTTCATAGCTTCCAGCTTTCATAAAGGAGCACACGTAACGCAAGTAAAAACAGCAAACTTTGCTCCCATCCCACCATCCATCTATCTATTTATCTCTTCAAACAAACTCTCAGCACTATCCCATTCCGACTCTCTGGTCAAATTAAATGAAGCATTTGATGATGATGGGAACAAGATGGAAAGTAAGTAAGAGTAAAAGAGAAATGAGAAGACAAATAGGAAACTTAGGATAGCAGTAATTCCAAATAGTTGGATGCAGTTTCCTTCCTTACTTAAAACTTTTCTTCTTGTATACTATCTAGTTTAACAAGTAACAACGAAACAACTAAACAACAACAACAAATAGAAACTACTACGCAGATTGATGATGATGGTGGTAATATTAATAATAGCAAAGAAAAAAAGTATTAAATTCTCGTTCCATTCTACACACTATCATCACACAAAGTTAAGTGACTGAATAGTCATGATGTCATGAATAGGCTTTTATACTTTAATAAATGCATACATACAATGTGCTCATGCTTTTTTTAATCTCAAGGATATGATATGTTAGACGGACGGACAACACACACATGCAAGCTATTCTAGTATGTACACATATGTATTAGTAATAAAAAAAGTGCACAATGTTTAAGATTATTAAATACCACGTCTTAAGGATGATTTCAAGACAAAAAAGTCTCCATGAATAACCATTTTGTGCACCACATTACGCTCTATCCCACACATTGGTTCGCTTGTTCGCTAGTGTGTTTTTGTGCTTTTACAAGAAAATGTACCAAAACTCTTAGATTTTCCCATGAATTGCATATAACTTATAAATCAAAGCATTCAATAATATAAAACGGTTCAGTCCACTTTATCTTTTGATAGTACACATAACCCATTAGAAAAATGATCAACGTGTCATCATCATCATATCGTAAGAACATGTAATATTAATAAATAAGAGGGTAAACCGAGTTTATTCAAGAGCAGGGGAGTTGTAAACTGCAGAAAAATCTAAGTATTTTAACTATTCATATTGGCAAGTTTAATGTTACATCAACTGGAGTAGTTTAAACAGTCATTGGTGTAAAAATTAATATTTATTTTACAATTTCAGCCAAAGTGTTAAGAAATGCTTTTTGACTAATTTGGTTAGAAAGACAAATGGATAGACCGACAGACAGACATACCCCTTCAAAATACACAGCGACATTAATTCTTAGTAGTAACTTGTGTGCTTAATAAAATAGTAGAAGACCAGTAGTCGCCACGCCATGCATCCACATGCCAGTCCAATGCACTACAAACTTTTCCTTGCGTTCATTTCAATTATTCACGTACACTATAATAATAACTTGGTTGAGAAGATGACGATAATAACTTGGTTGTTTGGCAATTGCATACAAACACACATCCTAAAGTTAAGCAGAAACGTAAAGTGCGAACTTGCAAACAAGAAAGGAAAATCCGGCTGTAACCGGCATTCTTGAAAAACTTTTCCTTCAGCAGAAGAATACCAAAACACTCACCAGCAGCAGCAGAAATTGTTCATTATTTTCATCATAATCATCACAACACTATATGCCACTATCAAACTTACTACAAGCAAAAAAAATCACTCCCAGAACAGATCGCCATCATAACTATCGTCATCATCAATCTATATAATATGTGGGTAATGTAAAATGAATATATAGCAAAAAACATAATAATAGAGTACACATATTCATTCAAGTATGTAGATGTGTGGTTTGGTAGAGAGTGTTTTAAAGAGTGAGAGCAGAATAGGTAACGTAACATCATCATTCTGAATGATCATGCTATGAAATAAGAAGAAGAGATCATCATCACCGGGCCATCAAGATCATAATATTATGCCATATGCTCGAAAGCAAGCTTTACCACACGATGGCTACCAACACTATACGTTGACAACGACAACTATTGAATGTAATGTTATGGGCATTGAGATGACTAGAGATGATGGTGGTCTTCTTTTTTTACCTCTTCATCTCATACTTTTGGTGCTACTTGTTTTTTCTACTGCTTTAACTCATTTCATTTCACATGGTAATGGTAATAATCACCTCATCTCATCAACATGATCAGAAAACCTAAACGAAACACTAGCATTACTAACCATCAACATAAAATAATATATACTGATCGTCATCATCATATTCATCAAGCATTTCTACATCTTTAAGCTTTTTCGAGTTTTTTTAAAAACAAAATAATAGTTAAGTAGAGAAACTCTTACTTAACCGCACTCATTTTTTAATGTAAAAACTCATTCATAATAACTATAACATAACGTTATGCAAAACATTAAAATTCAAAAGTATACTTTTGCACTTTGTGATAAATAGTAAGTTTGTTGATTCCCAGTGCTGCTGCTATATATGCTATATGCTATAGAGAAAAAAAACTGTTACAAGACTTATGAAACTTATGAAAGAAAAATATTGAATATGTTTGCAAAATTATTTTATTAAAAGTTTGCAAAGTTTGAAGATTACTTTGTAAACTCTGGAGAAGATGTACAATAGCCGTAGTCAGTTTACAATATGAATTGATTGCATAAAATAAAGGCAAACAAGCAATAATGAAGGGTTGCGTGCACGTATGTAGCTTCAGTAAATATGTTTGTGTTATATAGCTACTAGGCACTATATGTCGTGCTTACCTGGTTAGCTGATTGTGAAAAGATAAAAATAAATTCAATTCTCTGATGATCATACAAAGTTTTCTAGAAATGTCAAGCTTTTTATACTATGGTCATAGTTTATACAAATACAATAGCCAAGAACATGGAAAATAAAGTGTAATACCTACCATAACATGCTCTATTTTATAGCATCTGTTGAAATTTCATTTTCAAAATCTCCTTTTGCATCATCTTGTACACGTTTGTACACACAGCTTACTAGTTTATTTCAAACTAGTTGAATTGGCCCGTCACAGAATGCCGGGCAGCTAGAAGAATCCTAATTATACATAGATGAACCTTCTACAACACCCAGTTTAAAATTTGCTTTTTACCCGTTGATTCCCTGCTTTTCCCGTCGATTCCCTACTTTTCCGGTCGATTCCCCACTTTTCCTGTCGATTCCCCACTTTTCCTGTCGATTCCCTACTTTTCCTGTCGATTCCCTACTTTTTCCCGTCGATTCCCTACTTTTCCCGTCGATTCCCTACTTTTCCCGTCGATTCCCTACTTTTCCCGTCGATTCCC
>JAQFXM010006736.1:0-12805 GCA_034693345.1 Entomobrya multifasciata | reverse complement strand
TCATGTCACAACAGCAGACCTAGTGACTTTGTCTTTATTGTGCTGTTGTTGTGATTAGGAATTCAATGCCAAGGACTATTGTTTCACATCTCGTGTGGGAAGTGGAAACTCTGAACAAAGAAAAGTTTATTACGAGTATGAGTCATCAATAGCTTGTGAATTTGTCAACGAAAAATGCATGTGTAAAACATTCTACATCAATAAACCATACGATAAAAATTGTAGTTGTTTTTTATGCGAGAGGATTCTTTTTTATTTCAATAATTTGAATACAAATAGTCTTAATTATAATACTTAATTGCTTGGCTCGGCTACCTCAACTGCAAATGCAACTGACAATTTGATGAACTCCATGACTTGAGTAAATCCAACATTTTCGAAGCTATCCTGTTCGCTGTGCATTTGGGGCTGTATGGAATGAATACATGACAAGTTGTATTATTTAGATAGTACAAAATTAATCTCTCTTTGTAACCTTTCCATAAAAAATTATTGGGACTTACGTGGAAAACAACTTCAGCGGGGAAGGCAGCAGGAAATCCGTAATTGTTGAAGGATGCATGATCAGAGCAACCTAGACAAAGATAAGTAATTTGAAGGAATGATGTTTATGTTCGTCGAAACAGGGCCTATCATCATAATTCATACTAGTCGTTTGCTTACCATATCCACAACGAACATCTCGCCTGCCATAGGTCAAGTATTCATCAACCAAAATCCTAAGGAACTGAGTCAGCTCAGTGTTAACATTGTCAGTGTAAATTCCAACTTCATTAATTCCAGGGGCTTGATATCCCGTAACGTCGAAATTGATCATTGCAACTACATTAATTCCAGTTCGTTGGTAATCTTGAGCAATAGCACCTGAACCACGAAGTCCTACCTCTTCAGCAGCATACCATTGAAATTCAACTGATCTGCGAGGTGCAACTCCACCATTGATAATTGCACGAAGAGTTTCAAGAACGGTAACGGAACCACTGGCATTGTCATCAGCACCTTAAAATATCATATCATAAAAATCTTCATATAATGCATACGATTAATATAATACTCATTCTTAATGTAAAATTAGCTTTACCTGGTGCTCGTAGACTTGATCCCCTTAAATTCAAACTGTCTTGATGTGCCCCTAAAACAACAACTTCGGATTTCAAAGTTGGGTCTGAGCCCTCGATTCTTGCAACAATACTGTTCTGACGAAAACCATGATCGACTTCTCTAACTGAAGATACTCCAGAATAATTTTGAAGACTTGTTTGAACTTGGGTAAGAAGCCATTTCTGAGATTGCTCTCCAGTTTCAGATTCGTAGTAGCGAGTGTGGAAAGTGCTAAATTCTCTAATGAATGCCTCAACACGTTCTCTGTTGATTACAGACGAGATGAGTCTGTTAACCAAGGTTTGGTACTTCAAAGTGGAAGGAATAGCTGTAAAAATAAAATCAGGATATAAGTTATGTTTTCCAGGCATCAAATGTCAATTTATGTAAACGTATACATGTATTGATTTTGATTGATTTTTTGTACCATTGGCACTCTGAATGTTAGAATTCTTAGTTGGGTAAATTGGATGATCAGTAATGTCAATGAAACTTTCAAAATTTTCTTTCAACTCTAAAATTTCAGATTCAGTTAACCAAACTCCTTGATCAGCTTCAGATCTCTTGATCAGCCTCTTTTCTACTTTCTCAACGGGAGAGGCTGTAACAGCCAAAACTCCCAATGAGAGTACAATGCATGAAAAAGTCAACTTCATGGTGAATCAGGATAAATTCAAATTTTAGACTGGGTGTCAGAAGTTGATTTCATAAATGGATGATTAATGTCCAGCTACTGAACGTTTTTATACAATAATTTCTTGAAGTGTCCCGTATATTTGATTGATACCATTGTATTTTCAACAAGGGTGATGAAAGCAATAGTTTATATAACGCAATCATAATATTATCTGTTTTCCTGGAGTTCATCAAACATCTTTGTCAGTCATCCAACTTTCCGTAAAAGTCAAAATTCCAGATAAATAAACACTGACCAAAGCTAAATTGAATGAATGAATTAAACTGCCAATTATCTGCCAATTATGTTGTATGTTATGCAAACAACTTAACATTATGATATTTATTGATTGTCTCAAGTTTTTGTGACGCAAACATAAATTTTATCAAATAATCAAGTTTTAATCAAACTCAATCAGCCAGAAATCCCGGATCCCATTGTAATTATAAGCAGTATTTTAAGTAATCACGCCATTAGTACAGGTGCACGTGCTGTATGAAAGTTCATGGCAAATACATAGATTTTATCGAACGGAGATCCGTGGTCGTTTGTCTGTTATCTCTCTTCTCCAAACACCATCATACAACTACGCAATACGCAAGTCATCAGCATGATAAATTAACATGATAACTGATAATCAAATGCAATAATATTCTTGCTTAAATACTCACGTATTCTGTGACGCTTCATTTTTAATAAATTATTCGTTTTATTTTTACACATTATAAATTCGATACACTTTTCTTCATAGTAATTTTATAAACATAGTATAATTTGATTTAGTTTCCTCTAACACTTGCTGGCTCGGCAAGTTCGATAAGCCATCCTAGACCGATTTTCACAAATTCTCTAACCTGTGCAAAACTTACGGTATCAATCGTATCATTAATTGTGTGCATCTGTCCCTGTAAATATTTATGAAAAATTCAAATATTATATATTTGTTATGTTCTTGCAATACTGCAAACAAATTATGCATTTTAACGCGAAATCTCTTACATTTCGAACAGCTTGTGTAGGTCTAGCTGCTGGATAACCCATTTCTGTCCATGCAGCATGATCGGAGCATGCATACCCACAATCTATAAATGTGAAACAGAAGCTGACTTAGCCAGATTTCTTAGAATGAATTATATTCCTTTTCTCATTTGACTGACCTCTTTCTCTCCTTCCAAAAGTGAGGTAACCATCAACCAATATACGTAAAAATTGTGTAAGCTCTGAATCTACATAGTCAGTAATGATTGCTACATCATCATTTCCCTCCACATAATAGCCGACAACATCATAGTTAATCATTCCAGTAACATTGGCTCCAGCTTCCTTATAAGATCGTGCAATTTCCCTAGAACCAAGCAAACCTCTCTCTTCTCCTGAATACCAGTGAAACTCAACTGTCCTATTTGGAATAATTCCATTTGCAACAACAGCTCTAAGAACTTCAAGGAGAGTGATGCAACCGCTGGCATTGTCATCAGCACCTGTTCACAAGAAGGAAGCTTTCCATTTTAAAAACATATTTCATCTTAAAACTTTTGTTTACTTTTACATGTAAAGTATTTTTTGTACCTGGTGCTCTCAGATCGGCTCCATTTGTGTTAATACTGTCCTGGTGAGCACCCAAGATGACTAATTCAGAACGAAGGGTGGGGTCAGCACCATCGATTCTGGCAATAATACTATTTTGTAACCAGTCTGAATGTTCATATTCGGTAACAGAAATTGAACCAGGATATCCCTGAATACTGGCATTGACCTGACCAAGAAGATATTTTTCGGACTCCACTCCAGTCGTAGCATTCAGGTAACGGTTATGAAAGTCAGAGAATGTCTGGATAAAGTCTTCAATGCGTGTGAGATTGATGTTACCAATGGCTTGGGATACAACATCCTTATACCGTAGCGTCGTTGGAATACCTTGCAAGTTAAATTTAAAGTAGCTATCAGGTTAGTTTTACTTTCCAACAGTGAACAGTACTCATTCATATTACTACCCTAAATCAAGTTTATGTAAAAATACCTTTGTTGTTGTTTTGCGCTTGCTTTCCATCGTATTCTTTCACGTGAGTAACGTCAATGAAACCTTGATCCTTTGCAATCAAAGATAGGATTTCAGCTTCGCTCAACCATTCTGCTGGCTTGCTTTCACTTGTTTTAATCAATCTCTTTGATCCCTTTTGCTTATAAAAAGGGACTGCAGAAACTGCTAAAATGCCAAAAATGGCTATGGAAAGAATTATGAATTTCATTTTTTATGTGTTTTTTGTTATTTCATTCAGCAATTGTACTTTGTCCAATGATTGTCGCACAAGTAATGGTCAATGGCTAAGAATACTCAATTTATCATATCGATTTCCTTCATTACATCAGGGTATCAAAAAGTATTTGCAAACATTTATTTCATATCATACGAACTACTGTTGACTGTTGGTGTAATGCGTAATTAATACCCGATTTCCTGATAACATTGAACTTTAAAAAGTGGTTATCGTACACTTGAACAAACAATACAATTTTATAATGAATTCATATGCGTGTGTTAAATCAAGGTCTAGGTAAGAAGAATCCATTGACATGTATGGACATACTTACTAACTATCCAGCTAAACTTTTCATTGGTCAGTTTCTGAAGATCCATAAGCCATAAATCGTAATTTGTAATTGGTTTTAAACAAGAGAAAACAATATGCACTTTGCAAATACGTAACATAATATTCAGTAGAATACATGTGCATTGATGGTGGATGGTGGATGATCATTCATCGAGATCATGTTGACTGTCGTGTGTCGTATGATAAGTGAATTCTTTTTGAGCATCTCTCTCACTTTATGTTTTATAAGTTTCATATATATTTTTAAAAGTTTGAAGTAGTTCTACAAACTGCAGACATCGAGCCTCGAGGAATATCCGCATTTCCTGGTAGATTAAACTGACCCAATAGCACTCTAAATTTACAAATTGGGTCCTGATTAGATGATAGATCATCAGTTACGAAAATCAAAACTACAAAACTTGTAAATGTTCACCACAACATGATTTGCCCTAAAAATATCCCAAAAGTAATTTATTTTATTCCTGTATGCAAATTTTGCAATTTGGTACTACTCATCACGAAAGAAAAATATGACAAACATCTCATGACACATTTCGAATTCCAAGTAGCGTAACGGCAGTTGTGTTTAACTATCCATGACGTCTTTTCTAGACTATTCCAGTCAGAGTCTACTAAATCTGATTTGCGAAATATTTCGTGGAGTAAAATATATTCTGACATGTGCATGAGATAGTGAAAAATCAAAAAATCGAAGAGTCATTTCCTTCCTTCCTCAAAATGCCTCCATTACATGCGTAATGTTTTCAAAAACTACAAACGTGATATTTTGTGATTTTCATGATGACGATAATCATCTCGTCCCAGAGTGCATTTTCTTAAATTTAAAAGATTCTTTGAAGAAACAACTCATATTTTATTTACAAAATGGAAAAAGCAAGCTCAGTTTATTATAAAATTCAAAGTACAACATGTCATGTAAATCTTTTAGCTAGTGAGTGTCTGTAGGCTCTTGCCATAACTTACTCTCGAATGAATTGAAGCCGCAAAAGTAGACAGAGACGAATAAAAGTTGTCAAAAATGTAACATCTGCTTGTTTCCTCCAAAAGTATCAAACATTTTTTTCCATGCCTTCATTTCCATTTTACACATAACTGCCCAAGAGATTTCATACATCTGTGTATCATAAAAGGTTATGTATGAAATATATATGTACATTATTCCAACGTGGATTGGATATTGTATAATTCTAAAGATAGAAAATATAAGCATCTATAATACACTGATTTGTCAATATAAAAATTCATAGTAAGTAACATCACGAAATACGACATACATATTTACAGCATTGCCTATTGGCTCACATCACGAAACGGCTATCTAAAAAAAATTCTCTCTTCAGTTCCTCTGTAGCATCGTTTTTCAACGTCGTAGAAAGCAAACTGGGTCCCCCGATCCTCCTCAAGCCCAACGCACTTTTGCAAACGATGAAGAAGGGACATGCAGTAAAAGTAAAAATAGCTTTCCTTATATACATTAGAATTACACATTATAACATACATACATGCATTATACATGGCATGGAACACATGGAATACACAGAACATTAGAAATTCAGCACTCCTTCCAGAACTCCTTGCTCTGGAAACGTCCCGAGAATCCTTTTGGCGAAAAGTGTTCTATAGACTGATTTGCTCTCTCGGCTGAGGAGGCTGTAGGCGAATATATACGTATTCACAATGTTGTTTCATGTGAAAAGTTTATTCCATTTCCGTACGGATAATCAACGCACACAGCACACTCTTTTCAAAAAGGGAAAGTAAAGCTGCTTACTTGCCTTTTGTATGCTCTACCTCCTGCTTTACTACTTTAACTTGTCTTGCTGCTGGTGAAAAGCACTTCATCTTCCCACGTTTATTAAAATAGTTTTGTTCAAGTTTTGTGGTCTCCTCATCTCGTTGTTGGCCCTCTTCACTATTTTTCATGACAATAAAAACCATGCAATCTCGTCATCATCATCGTCATCATCTTCCAGAGATGGGAGAGGAGGATGATGATGATGACGATGACGATGGCGATCAGCATCCTAGCAGCAGTGTAGCAAAAGTATAAAAAACATTCCGCCCTTCTCGGAAGAACATCTGAGTTGATCCGTTATTCCGGGTTGTTTTATGTGGAATGAGACTGGCACCTTGTTCTCTTCCACCAAAAACCACTCACATGGTATTAAATATGTATATCAACTTATATATTTCACTGACGACTTATAGAAGAGAAAGGAGTGTTTGGTTTTGGCTTGTTGCGTTGTACCGAATACGCTACTGGCTTGGCTCTTCGGTTGATTTTTTCTGGCTGATATATAAAAAAAAACAGAAAAAGGCTCCGTTGTTGTACCACACATTAGTCCGTTGTTCATACATGTTTGTATTTACACAATAGCAAGCATCATCATCCTCTCATGTCTTCAACACTTTCTTTCTTTTTCCTACGGACCACTTTCCAATGTCACAGTAAAAGTGCGTGTGTAGCCCTTCATTCACAAGCATTACTTAAAATAGCACGCAAGCGAAAGGTTCAGTAGAGAGGAACAGAGGAAAGGATAAAAAAAGATGAAGCAAAGACGAAAATCGCTATCACTTCATTTCCCTTTTCATTCTTCCCAAGACAGCATTATTGTTGAGAACCGCTCTCCTCCATCTCTTTGAAAGCCAATTTTCAAGAGCCATTCGCAGTGAATTTAACGAGGCCATTTCGTTTCGATAGATAGCTTGTTACTTTTTATTCCATATATTAAACCTATAGTTCAAAATCGAACATATATATTCATTGCTGTATAAATGGACTTTCTATTTCAAAAGCCTCATCTACCTTTCTCTCATTCATTCCTCACAGAAAATCCTCATTCTCAAAGATTTGTTAATTTTATACTAGAAAAGTTGATCCATTTGATATCACTACAAAACCAACGTCATCATCACATATGTAGCTCGAAATCAAGAAATTCCTACTTTTTTTCTGGGAGAAACAGCAGCAGCTCATGTTCATGCGTACAACATAACGCAGAGTTATAGTTATACTTGTGTATAAGAACAAAACTATTTCGATGGATTCCACACAAAAAATGCTCCTGGTAAAATAACGACTATCGACGTAAGACGAACCATCTATAAAACACATTTCCCTCTTTAATTTCCTTTTCCGCTTTGGAAACAAAGCTAAAGCCACCATCAACAAGCTAACGCTGCACTCTCTACTTCCCTTCCAAAGCTCTTCCAAATTACACCACATTGACAACGACAACACATCTAGACTTTCGTTCGTGCTATTTTGTTTTTTTGTTGCTTGTACATGTGCCGTGTGTGTATGTGTGTGTTTATGTAAAAATTAATTTACACACACGTTTCTCTTTCAGTCAGAAGACACAAAGGCCAATAACACATTCATTTGATTCATTTTTCTTCAAGTAAGTAGGTATATATTAGTGACTTTGTATACTTCTCCAATAATCCAACAGCGAAGAAGAAGAGGCAATCACTGTCTTTTTTTCTCTCTCTTCTTTGCTCCGTTAATCGTGTTTCTGGTTGTAATATAATATTGTACATGTGGTTGTGAGAGTAGTGGTTTGGTTTGGTGTTTGATGTAAAAAAATCATGTTGTTACTTTCCAATTTCCAATGTGTATAAATAGACCCATCAGTTGTACCGCACAAAGATCGACTTTCAGAGAGAGCTTCTTACAAAAAATGTAGCAACATCAAATGCAAAGAAGAGTGACGTACAAAATTTCAATATAGTTTCAGTCTTCATGTTAAACAGATTGTAACGGTGAAAAATATTGTACTATGCAAACCGTTTTAATTCAAGGTATAGTGTCATTTATTTGTGAGAGGTGTGCCTATATTATATTGCCTGCAAAACAAAGATAAGCTTTTTCTGTATAGCCAGAGTATATAAAGTCATTTATAATGTTTATGTTATGCTCTGCAAAAACAGACGTTAAGTTCCAATTCCCCTGTCGGATTTGTTGAAAGTAATGTTTGTAAATGTGTTTTGTAGCGTACTTAGCCTATTGATTCATGACATGTTGAATTGCTTCCACTTTTTTCTTGACTATTTACTTTTGGCAAAGAGTGATGTGGTGAGGAAGATGAGATGGGATTTGTGCAACTACTCATGACCAAAGTTATTAAACTGAACAATTGCATATTGCAGGAG
Organism: Entomobrya multifasciata; assembly: GCA_034693345.1. NCBI lineage: Eukaryota > Metazoa > Arthropoda > Collembola > Entomobryomorpha > Entomobryidae > Entomobrya > Entomobrya multifasciata. The sequence goes on along the minus strand of JAQFXM010006736.1, from coordinate 4,261 downwards.
GATACATTCAAAAGTAATTCTTTGAAACACAAAGTACAAGTGAAAATTTTTGCTCAATATTTTTCTTGGCACAATAAAGACGTTAATTTAAGTTGACGTGTGTATGAGTCCTCTGTAATCATCTTCTGTCAATATGGATCCTTATCTTTCGCCAACAAGTGAGAGTAGTACAAGTACAACTGGCATAATTTATAAACTACAACAGCAACAACTTCGCTGTGGCCATTGCAAACGTTCATTGCAAGCTCCTACGAGGGCAACGGAAGTAAATGTGTTTCCCTTTTGCACAAACTGCAGAAAAGTATTTTATTGCTCCGCATCCCATAAAAAGTCTCATACTTCGAAACACATGAAGTCAGGTTGCTTTCCAGCGATTGTCCAGTCAAATGCGGAATGTGGACGGTATTGGGTAGCTACAAGGGACATTGCAACGGATGAGGTGATATTTACGGATCAAGCACTTGTCGTTGCACCTAACATACCTGGTTTGAATCCTTTGTATCCAACATGCTTGGGTTGTGCACGAGGAACAAATACTACCTATCGCTGTTCTCGTTGCGGCTGGCCAATGTGTAGCAAGAAATGTGAGAAGATCCCAAATCATAGCATGAATGAGTGTAAAATCTTTCGAAAGAATAAAGTAACTTCAAATTGTCGACCGCAGTACTACTTTTTCATACAATTGATCAGGACATTACTTCTAAAAGATCGTGACCCCAAGGGATTCGCTCAACTGATGGAATTGGAAGCTCATGAGGAACATAGAAAACATGTTAAGGAAGAGGTCTTCATGCTCAAGTCATTTTACAAGTTTTTAACTGACGATTGCAATCTTGACTATGATTGGGGCATTGTGGACAAAGTTGTGGGCATTAATAGGGTGAATTGTTACAGCGCTGATGGAATCATTAATGGAAAGAAAAGGTAAAAAGTATGCGATCTGTATGATAAGATGATAATTAATGGTGTTAGTATTTTAGTGGTAAAATGTGGATTTAAATTCCAATTTTGGTGTTTTTGGTAATTTTCTCTACAGATTTTGTACTGCGGTTTTCCCAACCTTAAGCTTGATAAACCACAACTGTCGGCCAAATACAAGAACAGTGCTACATGAGAAGCCTGGAGGGATTTTATGCATGGAGCTACGTGCCTGTGTTGATATCAAAGAAGGTGAAGAAATAAGCCAACAGTATATCTCGGCAACAAAGGGTACATTTATAAGACAGCGCTCCTTGTCGGAAGACTGGTTTTTCCAGTGTGGTTGTAAATTTTGTAGGGATCCCTACGAGTTGAACACGTACTTTTCTGCAGTAAAATGTGTCAACTGTGCTGAAGGTTATCTTCTTCCTGCAGACCCATTAAATCTAAACTCGCCGTGGCATTGTATTTGTATTACAATTCAGGGAGAAAAGGATGAGTGTAATCATTTGGTGGAAAAGGGTTGTGGTTACTCGAGAAGTAGTGATAATATAAGATGTTTGGTGGATGATATAGAACGACAAGCGAAACAAGCGGCATATAATCCAAAAGCTTTGGAAAGGCTGTTGGTTGATTTAGCATTGCATTCTCTTCATCCAAATCATTATCTCATTGTGAATATCAAATATGGAATTGTGGACGACGTGGTCAGAAAGATAAACACTCCTGACAACCCATCAAACTGGAGAGTGGAATATGAGGAGATTTTAAAATGTGTCAAATATACCAAGGATATATTGTCTGTCACTCGGGTAATCTGTCCAGGGCGGACTTATTGCGTTGGGGTACTTTTATATTTTTTGGCATCTTGTTTGTTAGAGCTACGCTCAAGGAGCAATTGTTGCAAATTTACTGATGCTCAAGTGGAAAACGTGATGAAGGAGGCTTGGACAATTTTACATGTTGAGGCGGAAGGTACAACGTACCGAGACATGGCGAGGTACCTTAAAGAAAAGAGTCTCATTCTGAATTTGAACGGCTTGTCTTTCTAAAAATAAAAAAATACATATAGTAAAGTAGTGGGCCAACCGTGAAAGCCAAATTGAAATATTTTGTTGTCCAGTAGGGTAAAAACTACATTCTCAAAAACAAGATACGATACACATCATCTTTCATTGGAGCATTTGTGCGCTATATAAATTTGTCGATAAACGTGTTTGAAAAATTTATAACCTGGTAGTGGTGGTAAGCCACATTGTGGTAATGGTCAGAGATTTTCATTAATACATACCCGACACCCGAAACATTTGTTTTCATGTAATGACAATAAAAACAAACTAGTGTGTTCTAGGAAAGTTTTTCCTGTCTAGAAACAATTCGAATGAAAATTAAAACACGACAATATTAAATGACAAAATTCTTTACCGAAATTCGATAAGTTGTTATTCATTTATTTTTTACCAAATATAATTTATTTTCTCATATACCGATCTCATAAACTCATTTTCCAGAGTCATCTCAAAATTCAAAGTACTTGTCATAATTTTTTAATGGCTTATGCACACGTGAGCATCTACTGCTTGTTTTTCATTACTAATTTATGTCAGTAAGTTGTTTTTATGTTATTGAAAACATACTAAGCATATGGTTAATCATACATCATATCACTGTCAATCATTCAGTCAAATTGACAATGAAGTCAACTTGTAATCAATCAATATTAATCCGTTTTGCACAGTCACTTGATTTAACTCTGACAATGAGGTTAATGGGTAAACACAATAAAAAGACAAACTTGCTTACTCCTGCATGCATTCTTGCATTTTATTTCGAGAAAGTAGCATTACAACTTCCACCATTGTTGCAACAATGAAACTTTCGTGGTCCTTTGTGGCAATAGCCCTTGTATTGCTGGGAACAGCACATGGTCAAGTATGCAACATCCACTGTGACGGAAGAGATCCATCCCAAGGAGTCAATATTAGAGAGTCAGTTTCTGCCCAAATATTTGGTCGTACTATTCGTCTCTTTGTCTCTGATGGAGATAACATGGGATTCGCGGAAATTTCTAATGGAGATCCCAATGACGAGGTATGGATAGACAGGTCATGGAACGCTGGAATAGACTGGGAACCAAGGGTTGGAAATGCTCAAATTCCTGGAGGAGCACGTAGTGTAAGGACTGTAATGTTTAACGTTGATAATCCAAATGGAAGACAAATTGGAGCACTGAGGGCATGCGGAAAAGCTAGTGACCGGACGGAAATCGCGTGTACACAATGGGCGAGATCTACAGTGAATGCGGAAAGAAGGGTTGACGCCGCAGCCACAGCTATGATGCAATTTTTCAATGGAAAACTTTTCTCCACTACTGGATGGTGGTAAGTTTTGCATATGTTTTCAATTCAATTGTACTTGCAAACATTTAGGGTTCTCGGAAAATAAACCTCTTTGCCAGTAACATAGTTTTTCATTAATTTAATTTCAATTTTATTTTGACCCATGAAGGAATGGGGCCAATTGCCTAACTGCATTATTGGACTACTTCAAAGTAACTGGTTCTCAAAATTACCGTTACGTTATTGATGAGGTGTTTGAAAAAAATAGAAATGAACATTTTGGAGACTTTACAAATGATTACATTGATGACGTTCTCTGGTGGGGTCTTGCATGGGTCAACGCTTATGATGTGACAGGAAATTCGAAGTATTTGGATATGGCAAAAATTGATGCAGACTATTCGTACCGCTTTAAAGACGACGTATGTGGGGGTGGATTATGGTGGTCAACAGGTACCATCTTTTTCCCCTTTTTTGGAGATTCGAGATTATTTTGCAGGTTTTGGTAATCGATAATTTGCTGACTTAATATATGAAAATTTTCCCACAGATAAAAACTACAAGAATGCCATTCCTAATGAGTTGTTTATCAAGTTGGCAGCTGCATTACATAACCGTATTCCAGGTGACAGTAAATATTTATCTCAGGCAGTTGAGGTTTGGAACTGGTTCAGAAACAGTGGAATGATAAACTCTGAGAACCTTATCAACGACGGATTGACAAGTGACTGCCGAAACAATGGACAAGTAACATGGAGCTACAATCAAGGTGTTATCTTGGGAGGATTACTGGAACTTCATAAAGCGACTTCTCAACAAACTTATTTAGACGAGGCAAAGCGAATTGTGGAAGCCGTATTTAGGAGCAGCCGTTTAAATCCTAATGGAATTCTTACAGATTATGGATGCGAGCCAGGTGACTGTGGGGGTGATGTGCCTTCATTTAAAGGGTCATTTGTCAGGAACCTTGGAGAGCTGAATAGATATTTACCTGACAGACCATA
>JAQFXM010006735.1:0-12805 GCA_034693345.1 Entomobrya multifasciata | reverse complement strand
AAAAATGACGTATTTATGGACGATCCCTTTTACTCGGTTATGATGGATACTATAAAGTCACAGACGTGACTTAATAATTACATGGGCGAGAGAGAAAATAAAAAAGAAGCAAAGCTATAATTTTGAAATTGAAAATATTTTTTCTTCATACGAATCAAAGCTACAATCGTGTTTCTGCAATAAATACTAAAGATTGAAGATGAAGATCGTGATACTGTCATTAAATCTGTTAATTTTGTTTCTTATTTTTCACTAGATTAAGATTATCAACTTCGGGATAAAATTTGAAAGAAGTTTATTGATCTAAAAGATTTTTTGTTTGAGTCAACTTCATTTTTCACTTTTGGATTTACGGGATTTTATTTTGGATTGCATGGATATATATATATATATTTAGAAAACTTTGAAAAGATAGGATTGAATAATGTTATTTTTGGATTTAGGTGTTTCTTATGGACTTTTGAACGGTTTTTCTGCGAATTCAATTTATATACTATTTGATCAAGTTCATGGCGTAGGTTGATTGATTGCTATAAAGTGAGTGTGAGTAAGAGAATCGCTTATAGAGTTGAGGAAGACCATGTTACCCTCCTACACACGTGCTCACTCATTTATATTAGTGTACACATAGGTCGTAGACAACCATACCAAATATGTCGAAAAGTGAATGGTCTCTTTGTTCACAGACCACAGTAAATATTCAATGCACTGTTTTTTACATGAAAACTGAACCATTTTAGAAAAGATGGATCGGAATGGTTGATAATGTGATGGCATTTCATTTCAAACAAATATGATCCATATCCATGTATCAACCAAAACAAAAAGGTGTAACTTCATATACGCTATTATCCTATCCTAACTTAGCGTATATATACCTAGGAATGCAAAATGTAAAGCCTAAATTATTTTTTTATTTGCGACAGCAAAAACTGTTTAATGATTTGAGGAGCTTTAATTCTACTTTGTAGAGCTAGGCGTAAATGAGCATGAAATGAAAATAAGATACCAGATAATATATTCGTGTATGAGAGAGGATACATTGCAGTCTCAAATTGCAATACGATGTCATAATTTTTTTGGGGGGAAAGATTCATGCATGTAACAAAAGTAGTAAGGCGAATTACACTTTTTTATTCCAAGTAAAACACAAACATTAAGGGTTGAATAATATACGGCACAAAAGGTGGAAATTACTTTCTGCATTTTAAAACGTATCAAAAAGTAATTAATCTAAAAAACTCAACTGAAAGCGTTGAAGATAATTATTGGAACTTTTAAGCATGGGAATTGTACTTAAAAGAACATGTATATGAAGTGTGTGGGGACTAGGGACAGAGTCTACGCCAAGTCAACCGATAATGTTTAAAAGTTGTTCATTTTTATTCTAGCCTGAAATATCCTACAACATGCAACAATGATCATACGGATAATGCTGAATTGCTGACCTAAAATTTAGCTTATTGTCAAAGCTTATTTTGCAACAAACCAATGCAGTACTCTAAATTTCGTGACATTTCTGGACAACTTTTTTATCTTTTGTCTTGTGTCCTACTGTGAGCTTAGCTAGGTTAAACCTAACTTCTCACATTAAACTATGCTTCCACATTCCAATATGTTTTGTTACACATTTTTCAATTTAGTAAAAATATCCTTTCAACAATGCTCCAAAATATCACGAAAAGCTAAAAATCTGTTTTAATAGCCAACAAAAATACTAAAATCCATTTTACATCCCAAGTCTGCCTGTCAAGTCGTAGCAAAAAAGTACCACACACAAACAGTTTACGTCTTTGTGCTAAAATTATCCTTCTCTTCTCCACAAGTTTTACGTTCATTTTACAAACATTCTACCTAGAAGACATAGAATTGAAATGACACTTAAAATCTCTGATGAAAACACATACCCACGATTTTGACAATGAAACATTTTTGTGTAACTGTGAGATTGTTGCTACTGTTCTTCTGAATGTGTCATTATTACAAGATAAGTATTGTTAATTCTATCTTCACAAAATACTTATATTCTTCATTGTTGACTCACACAACGACCAAGTAGCACTTTTAAAACCTGAACGATTTCCATTCTGATCTGTTTGTTGTTAAGTCGTGTGAGATGATTAAGAGACGTGACGCAAAAGAAGTTTCAAAGATTCAGAGTTTTAGAATTTTATAATAAAAAATCGGAAAACAAGTACAGTAGCAACCTTTTTAAAAGAGGCCCATTAAAAGATGAAAGAGCTTTGTTGATTGTGGGAATGGGAATTAAAGTGTCATGGCCAAAATACCCTTTTAGTATGCCAGTTTTGTGTATCGACAGCTTTTCTCGTTCATTTAAAACTACATTTGCATCTTTATCGTGCATGCAAGCAAGACAACAGTAGCGATAATTGCTACAATTTCATCAACAAACCTGACTTGGTAGGTTTTTTATGCGTATCTCTTGCCGTAAACCTAACACTAACAATCCCAACAAAAACATTCCCTCAGACAACAACAACTGCACAAGTGTGAAATGTGTAACACTGTCTATTTTTATAAAGTAATTTGCATAGTCCATTTAATTGTAGTAAACCATGTTGCTGATGATTTCCTTTGAAAACATGTTTTACTTTTAGTCATGCATACACACTTAATACTTTTGCTCTTGCCTGTTGTAAAGTTATCTAGTAAAACGCTTTATTGCTTCCTCTCTACAACAAACTCTTGCCATTCGACATGATATTTTTTGCTCTTGTTTTTTTTCTACGCATATCAATAGTCCAAACTCCAAACATAACAATAGCCAAAACAAACAAAGCCATGTTCATACACGTCATCAAGTCATGATTTTATGATGATCTATAAATCCCACCGACGCAAAAACATGAACGATTCACTCCAAGCCAAATATATTTTTATCTGCAAAATTGCATTTAAAGTTGCATTTTTGATGAATTCGAACTAGTCCTGATTTAAAAATAAATAAATACCATCAAAAATGCACCTTTACTCCTACTAATTCCCTTTTATAATGAATAATGGCATTGGTATTGTCATCATGTAAGTAACCATTTTTATTCATAATAATACGTTTATATTGAAAGTAGTACTTGGTTTTACCCACAGCACATAAAATTTTTACAACAGCCCTTCTACACGCAGCATAGGCCAAAAGAAAGGGTTAAAAAAGGAAGCAACTCAGACTGACTTCAAAAATCTTTTTCAAACTTGTTAAAGTATTACACGACAATGAAAACAACATCCTTTTAATAATATCCTTTGTAATAAGTATACATCCAACAACCAAACAAACCCACCACAATATATTGCAATATAACACATTAAAAACACATTTTTTACATCAAGACGAAGAAAGAAGTGTGTTGCAAGTTGCATTCACGCGTTGCAATGCAATGTAAAATGCATAAACAGACACGTATTTCCATTTTATCATTATTTTTGTGACGACAGAATCCATTCCTCACTCTGCATGTATGCGTCTGAGAAATTTTTTATATGCTTTATGAACATACTGACTGACCAATTTTTACCTCTTTTCTAGGATTACCTTTTACACACGATCTCGCTATAGACATACCTGTTAAACTGAAGATTTCTAGGTTCTCTTTTCATTGCATTTTATACTTGTCTTCTACTTGAATAATGCCTTGTCTCTCAAAGTCATTTTTTTACTGCCCGAGGACTGAGGAGGAGAGCTACTTGTGTGTGTATACAAGCCATGTAATCATCATGAACGTCCATCGTCCTCCATCCACTTCTTTTTATTAACTTTTACGAAACACCAAACCATTTTTGTAAGGATAATAGATACATATTCATGTTGTATGCATAACATACATAACAGGTCCTACCCAAGAAAACTAAAGCCAGTATGATAGCTTTTTTGTGTGTATTCCGTTGTCCAAGAATGAGGAGGAAATAATGAAGAACATCAGTAAAATATCTTTGTGTTAGTAATAATCAGGCAGATAGATAGATAAATACGCGCACACAAAATAATATCAGGATTATCTGTTATTCTTACATCTCTACTCTCTCGCTCTGCTAATAATATTATCTGTTTTGTTAAGTCAAGTCATCAAATCAGTTCTCCTTTTATTTCTTATCTCAACCTTTACAATAAAGACATAAGAAAAGACTAACTACCTGCCTGGCTATTGGTCTTTCTCTATCTCAAATAGTTTACACAGTCATTCTGAATTACAGAGATTACAGTTGCAATAATGGCAATGTTGATGATGGTGGTAGTAATGATAGCTGTTATGTTGTTGTTGTTGTTATGATTGAGACTGTGAGGAGTTCTCTGTTCTATTTGATTTTTCTTGTAAGATCATCACATCATCGTCATCTTCAATCTCTTCAACTAACAGAAAAAACATGAGGATATCGACCAATCTGTATTATCATTCGAGATCATTTCGCTGCTGAAGTGAACAAAGCAGAAATTTCGAGTCTAGCTTGAAGCCATACAGCCATAGGCTCTGTGTGTGCCGTGTGCAAGCGAGATTTACTACTTTGTTACGTTGTTGCGTTACAAAAGCACTGTACAGGGCAGCAGGGTGGATAGGATAGATGGATAGAGTGGCTTCGCAAATGCAGCTCTTTTTCTAGTTTCAAAGCTGTCCTCATCACCAGTGCTGTGTTGGTGGTGGTTCTGTGTAGAACATTTTTGAAAAGAACCAGAGAACAGGGATCCCTTTTACAACAGGTGTGTACGAAGAAAAAAGTGGAGGAAATTAATATTTTAGTGATTTGTTGTTCAGAATAGCGGCATACGAAGAAGAAGACATTGAAGAAGGTTGTGGCAGTAGCATCAATAGTGTACACTGTACAGGTGTTACGCAGTGACAATGACGAGCGAAGAAAAGGGGGAAAATGTACCATCGTCATCCTCAATCTGAATTCCACTGATCTGATCATCATCAAACCCACACACACACTATTAACAGCCTATTTTATTGTGGATACGTAATAATTTTAATTTGTGTGTAAAAAAATCAATAGTGTTATGTGAGAACTGTGTCTCTTCTTTGCGGAGTTTGTTTGCATGTTTGCATGCATGTTTTTGAGCGTGTGAGTAAATTGGGCTAAGTGTTTTACGTGTGTGTGCACTTCTGTTATTGGTGCATTCTGCAAATCGTTGGATTAGAAGCTTGTGTTGGTTAACAGCGGCGAATGTTTAATAAAAATGTAATCTACTTTGCATAATGTTTAAAGTTGCGGTTGTTGGTGACACAGAATTACTAAAATAAGACCAAGTCAATTGAATAATAAAAAGAGTTGAAATTGCTTTCAAGTTCATTTTCATCAAAGTTTAAAGTGCATTGAATGCAAAGTGTCTTCGCTGTGGAGTATTGTCGTCTTATTATCCAATTTAGTTTTTTTAAACGGGAGCAAGTGAAGTGTAGAATTCTTGCATAAAAAAGATTCAAGTGCAGTCGGTCAGTGCAGTGAAGTGTGAAGAAGACATCATCTCATCTTTATCAAATTCATGATGATGTCAACTGTGCAATTGGGAAAACACCTGTGGCTTTTTTGCTGCCTGCTACCCGTTATTGCGGCACAAACTGGGTAACATATTAACATAAATATTTTTTCACACACGATTTTCCAAAAAAAAACTTAGGCCAAATGAATTTATTCGCTTTATAGTACAAGCCATTGGCATGCGATGCGGCGGTGTATCAAAAAGCACGCTCTTGTATTGTATACGGTTGTCAATAATGTTTATTGACGCAGTGATAGCCGGTCCATTGCGATTTTATTTATGAATCACGACTTCGATTAAAGAATTTCTCACATTCGATTCTCTCTATGATTTTTTAGCACACAACACAGGGCCATCTCATAGTTTAAATTTTTATGACATTTTTGCTTGCTATTGTAAAAATATTTTTTATTGGGGAAAAGGAAATTGTAATTTCATCTTAAAATTATTTGTATTTTTTGCAAACTTATTATTATGCATTTACTTTGCAAAATTTTCACATTTTATTTGAATGGTTGAATAAATGTTATTTATTTCTTTCTCGATGAACTTATAGGTACCCCACACAAATAACAGTGGGTACAGCCATTTTGAATATCAAATTTTCCCTTTTGTCTGTTCATCAAAATATTAATTTTACCAAAATACACACTCAACAATCATCATCAGTCAAAAAATTTAAATGACTAATTTTCCCTTTCAAAATGCAAACAAATGAAATCAGCAAAAGTAAAATTGAAGATTAGCTGTGTGTACGATCATGATCACCAATCTAATCACCCATTCTTCTCTCTCGGCTTTTCTTGGTAATTTTTCTTCAGGGGTACCATATGAGTAATACGTCAATATATATTTGGGCATTCCCATATACATATATTACTCACATTTTTTTAACTTTTACTCTATTGACTTTTGCTTGAGGACAGCATAAATTGAACGTACAAAGCCAAGCAAAAGCATCTTTTTCGCCTCTTTCAATATTTTCAATGATGATCTTCACATCATCTCAGCATAATCATCATCATGTTGCTTTTGGTGTGTGTGTCCTTCTCGATTGATTGTGTTTAGCCCATATGAATAGAGAGAGACACAGTAATATTACAATTTTGAACAAGTACACAACATATCATGGGCAACAATAACGTGGGCGTATGATGGTAATGATGATAATGATAATCACATTTTTTCTCTGCTGTTTGCGAGTGTGTAATATGTATGTACATATTCATGGGCTATGACTAAATGGAAGATTGAGTTGAGTGGATTGGATTGAATCATTTTGGATGAGTGAATATAATTTCACATTTTAAATTTACAAATGCAATGCATATTTTGCAGTAAAGTTCCACTGTTACGTTACGACTGCTGCTGATCGCCATTTTTTTTAACCTAAGGACATGGCAAAAACGTATAGAGTCACCATCATCCATTCATCATGCTTATTTTTGCAGTTGTCTCAATTTGGTCATCATACCAAAAAAATTCTATCATCATCATCACAAGCATTGTTGCATTTGTTCTCTCTGAAAAAAAGTTGATATTTTTTGGTGATGGCAGTGGCAGTAGTCGTTGTGCGTGGTCGTATCTGAAAAAAGTCGTTGTTTTACTTTGCTATATAAACTGCATACCATATCGTTTAACAGTTAAAAATGCATTGCAAACATTACACACTATGCACACACGCTTATATTTTTGCGAAAAGTGATTTTCAGATTATTTTCAAAGATAGCAATAGTTTTAAAAGTTGTTTATCATCTCAGTTCAGCAGAAAACATAATAAAGTCATGCTGACTTTGTAAATTACACGGGCAACGTGATATGATATAATATGCACCATACATGCAGGCGTGCTAATTCAAATGACAAACAGAGACGAAAACGCCAAAATGAAATCGAGTTTTTTTGCATCTTTCAAACTTTCAATTCTTTTATTTTGTTTACTAAGCAAACAAAAAATATATGCATACTTATATTATAAACCAAACCAGAGTTTCAAAGATCACTTGGCTTGACACCTTTTGTTTTCCTGTCGAGATGTTTCTGTTTACAAGACTTTCATTTTATCTCAAGTAAAAAAGTCAACGCTCTAACGTAAGTAAAATATTAAGCTTACAGGAAAGTAAGTAAATAGGATAATATATTGTAAAGGTAGTCCGAATCACTGTATTGGTGCTGCTTGCTGTGGTCAAGAAGCATTTTGTGGTTTTTGCACAAAAAAAATCAGCAGTACTTAAAAGCACAATTTTTAAAGAAATATAAAAGTGACTTGATTTACAATATTTACATCCTGACAACTCTCTGAACTATACAACAACTTAACAATTTCCTCATAAACCACCGTGTAGCAAGAAGTTTGTTTTTATCTTTATCGCTTCTAGCAGAGCAACTTTAAATGGAATATAATTTAATCACTTTACACATTTTGAGAATTTTTTAGCACCAACACCGGCTCTAAAACGACTTGTGAATGACGTGTATTCAGCCGCAAAAACTGAAAACATTTTCGTTTGAAAAAAGTAGTAATCTTTCAAGAAGAAGAAAAGCTTACAATTAGCTGGTTGACTATCATCACTTAAAAAAGCGAAATAGGAGATGAAGAGGCTAATAAAAATGTTTGATATTTTTTTCTTTAAAAGAAATGTATGTGCGTGTGTGTGGTAAAAGGGTTGTCTATTTTCTTGAGAGAGGAAATGAAAGGGTTTTGAATGAAAAGCATTGCAGCGAAATAGTATGCATTTATGAGCAAATAATATAATCTTCATTAAAGAAGCAGTAAAAATACGTAACTGAGAATGAAATTTGTTGTAGAGAGATAATGAGTTGTACCAAAATTAAGTAAGAAAACATGTCAAAAATCGCTACCAGTGTTTGTAAAGACGAATAATGACAAGGATAAGATCATCATCTTCCTCCTCTTCAAAAATTATTACTTAAGTAAACAAAAATTACACACACAAGAAGAAAAATAAAATTGTATATGTGTGCTTATTTAGAAAGCTTTTCATTTCATTTTGAACATTTTTCGAAGAAGGAAGCAAAACTTTTGAGACAAATTCTCAGCTAAGTAGTTATTAGCGGAACAAGAAGAGAAGGAGGAGAAAAAGTCGTCACCGTCAGAGAACAGTAGACTCATGAAGATAATGTTGATTAGTCATTAAAATATATGTGTGTATTTTTTGAGGATGAAGATGATAATTTTTCGAGATTATTTTTATGTTTTTGGATGCTAGTGCATTTTTTGTCGACAATTTTAATCAACATCACAACAACGAAAGTAAAAGTAAAATTTTTAGGCAAGCAAGCTGACTCTAGTCCGCGTTGGCTCAGTCAGAGCTTTTTACCTGGCTTATTATTAAGTTGGATTGGATGTGATAATGAATGGGAAAATGTGATAATGAGTTTTGACAAGGGAAAAAATAAAGGGACATAAATATTACGTACTAATGCATTGTGAGTGTGATGATGATGTAACAAAATGCACAGGGGGATTATTTGGATGTGTTGCCGAAAATTATAATGAAATGGAAAACGGATAGGAAAATGCGGAAGAGCTTTGTCAAAATAAATAAATGAAATGAGTACAGCGCCGCAGTGTTCACATAAATTTTTACATCGCTTCATACATTTTGATAATTAGTTTGGATGGAAGGAATGCGTAAAAATTTAATTTGGAATGTGATGATAACAATGATAAGAGAAGACAACATGCGAATGCTATAGATAAAATATCTGTATGAGTTGCTAGTTTAGAAAATGGATGGGAGGTGGACGGTTTCATGTTTTGCGGCGAACTGTGAGTTGTTATTTGTGTTTATGCTTAGGTTGAACAAGAGATGATCGAAAATGATCATCGTATTCGTGAATAGATAGGTTGTCGAATGCTTGTGATTGTTGAATACGTGGGCAATTTTGCATTGTTTTGACATGCCATTTTATCAACATGTTTAATTATTTACTTTTTTGAAGTTTTTTCTAAAGGAAATAAAATGGAATGAAACAGCATTTTTTGCGTGTTATAAATCGACAATGTTGTAAGAGTGGATGTAGGCATTTTTTGGCTTTTGAGTTGAACTGCATTGTTTAGACTAGATGCATTAATACATATATGTAATGTACATGTTTTTTATGAATGAGATAAAAATGATATGTTTGAGTTTAATATGACGTTTATGTTTTGCTGTTGAAGGTCGTCGTCGTCGACATTACCATTCTCGTCATCATCATCACCGACACTACCGTCACCTGTGGCAGCCTCATATACGATCATAGCGCCGAGGACTTTGCGACCTAATTTGCCATACAACGTGGGAGTAAATGTAGAAGCAGCCTCGCCAGTCACTGTGGTTGTTTCAATCAGAGCAACCCACAGTTCCGGTGGCTCTTCCTCGTCAACGCAGCAAAATGTGATTGATCCCAGGGCTAGTTCGAGTCAGTTGATTACATTACAGGTGAGTTCGTTTTAATGACTAATTTGGTTAAATGAATGAGATGAATGCATTGCATTGTGCAAGCAATTTACTGAGTTAATTACATCTTCCAAAATTAATATACTTTATTTACATTTATCTTGCAATTACATACATGATTTTATTGAAATTAAGCAAAAATAGTTTCGATTTTTCACAAATATTTCATTTCGATTTTTCATGCGTAAATAATATTCATTTTCTAAATGGTATTTTTAAAATCCTGCTGACATCTTTCTAAACATTTCTTGATTTCGTCTCGTTAAGACCCTTTCTGTCATTCAAAACTTTACCCCAAACGCATCTCATGTCCTTCTCAAATACCTTTCCTTGATCTTCTTCCTCCCTTTTCAAGTAAGTGACAGAGTTAACTGGCCAGTGCTTGTCCAATTCCTCATTCTTACAAAGATCTCTAATCAAAGCCATTTGTTGACCGTATCCCGCTTTCACTGAATCCAGACTAGTGTAGTCAGTAATTAAGGCAATTTTCGGTAGCCAATTATACTGCCTGAAGGCAGCCTTCCTCAAAATCCCCGTGACAAATACGTCATCAGTCCAAACCTTTGACTTTAGACCCACTTTATTGGAAACGGAATACAGCTTTCGAATAGAAGGCAGAGAGGCACCGTAAGCCCAGCGGTGACAAAAGTCGGGATATATTTTTTCCAGCCATTTCTCGTATTCAGCGGGATCCGCATCAGGTTTCACATTCTTTCGTAATCGACAGTAGAGATCAGCGGGTCGTGGATAGCCCAGTTTTGAAGAGGAAGCTTGTTCAATTTCATTATTTCTTGCGTCGACGAAAGCCATAGTGTTCAGGAATATGTTATCATCTACTTTCATCACAAAATCGACATTTTTGCAAAACTCCAATATCCATTTAAGACCCATCAAGTGTTTGATCGTGAGGTTCCGAGGGGTATCCTCGAAGTTGCCCATAATAAGATCGCCATGTTCATCTTGTTCTTTCTGAAGTTTTTTATTGATCATTTCATCGTCTTGTACTGAAGGGGCGTCGCCAAGAAGAAAGACTGTTCGAATTTCCCAGTTTCTGAATTTCTTAACGGATCCCCAGGAATGGCGTATGGCTTGTCTAAATCCATAACCATGTCGAGTAGAAAGTACCAACACAGCAAGTAGGCGAGTGTCGTTCCTACGTTCATCCAGTTTGCATATCGATTCGTTGTTCATTAGCCAAGAGAAAGTAGGTTTGGAGAGAAGGCGAATTTCTTGTGCGGAGTTAGCTTCTGATGAATTTGAGCCAAGAATAGCTTCTGGGTTGGAACTGGAAGTCTCCACTTCAATCTCATCTGAAGATTTCGGTCGTTTAGTTTTTTGTGAATCTGAAGTTAACCTTGAAGATGAATCCTCCAGCCTTTTGGATGCTTCTCCTGGTTTCTCACTCATCTCATCTTGCAAAGTAGTCATCATTTTATTAGGCTCTTCTTTTGATGAGGATGATGCTGGAGTGCTGCTTCTTAGTTCTGATGTTGAAGGAATAATTGGCTCAGTCGACCTCCAGATTTTGTGGGATGACTCATTGGTTAATGTCGGCTTTATTTTCATACTCTTGACTTCATCAACATCTGGTATTATAGAAGTTGGTTTTGGGGTTTCTTGTTCATCTCGGACCTCGCCTTCATTCAAGGTAACTTTTGAGGTAGATTCAATGTCTTTGTCTCCGTCCAATGATGCTGGAGGTGGGGCCGGCTCTGGCGCTTCTGATAACCTGTCCTGTGAAAATGTAGGTACATCTGTACTTTTAATCCACCTCAGCCCCTCCGTCCTCACTTCCTCCTCTACTTTGTTATCCTTTGGCTCTGTCTCCGTTTCAACATGCTCCTCCGTATTCCTCAATGATCCCTTCATCCTTTTTTGAAACCCATCTTCCTGCGTCTCTCGTTCCTCTTCGCTTTTCATTCCAAAACGCCTCCTCCTTTCCATTTCCCAATGCTCCCTAATCCTACCTCTTCTTTCCTTTGGATTATCGAATCGGGGCCTCCATCTTGTTCTATTGTCATGACCCAAATGAACTTGCTTCCTGAAAGATTTCCAATGAACAACCTCCGGAACAAGTACATCAGCCTCTTCCTTTCTTCCTTTTCCACCTTGAACGTACCCATTCATCAGTTGATCGATGGCTATATCATTTACTCCGCCATTTTCTTCTAATCGCCTTTTCCTCTCCACATACGCACTCCAGCCCGCTCTACTCAATCGTCGACGAGGCAGTTTAAACCCGGATAATTCCTCACGATCATTACTTATCAAACGATAGCCGGCCCAATGCACTATAAATCCAATGGTGATTGCAATCAGAAATAAGGCCAACTATAAACAAGTAAAATCACATTAGTTAAATTAATCCACCTTCTTTTAGAATCTTTGAAGCTTACTCGTAATATTGTGCCTTAAAATCAAAATGACTAAATGTACCATGCGAGATCTCCTTCTGGAATCCATTAATGGAACCGGATCTGACATGTTGTTCTCCTATTTATCTTTTTACAAAGATGATGACAAACCCTAACCCCTAAACTGAAGGACCCATTTCCAAATAATATCACATTTATCTAAAATCACCGTTAGTTGTTTAGTTTCGTAGTTTTAACATTACGATTCAAGTTGTTCCAAGCCCAACAAAGACAGCATCATACGAAAATGACAAACTGTTTGAGATGTACTAATTCGAAATTCGGACAAAAACATGTCGAAAGTCGCCCTGGAAACACATATTATTGAATTTGACTTAACGTTGTTTCTATGATGATAAAATCACTATATAACAGACAAGTCTACGTAGGTAAGTGTGTTTTACCTTTTTGCTACTTTTGCCCTTTCTCTCCTT
>JAQFXM010006734.1:0-12808 GCA_034693345.1 Entomobrya multifasciata | reverse complement strand
CGTTAGTGAATAAACACTGAATATAACTGGATGTCTGAAAGCTACTAAACTTTCGAAGTACGTTGCTTGAGGTATAGGTTCGTAGTCAACATAAAGAAATTGAAATGCAGTGATGTGTATTAGGCAATCTGGGAATACTTCAAGAACAGGATTTACATCTATAGCTATGGGGGTTGTTGGAGCCACTATATTAATGAGGCTAATAAACATTATATAGAAACTATATTTCATTGTTGTATTTAGTTCGTATACTCGGTTATATGGTACAAATTATGTATACACAGTGTCAATTCTTGCAAAATCAAATTTGTTGATTAATTATAAAAATAACAGGTTATCGGGTAACAATATTTGTTAAGTAGATGGTTATGAAATGATAAATGTATCCCCATTTTCCTTATAAGATAATTTTTTTGGGAAAATCTGTGAAGTTTAAGGTTTTACTTGTATTTTAATCCAACTGAATTTGCATTAACTTACATGACAAAGGCTCTTTGGCTTAGCTGTAATCAAATTTAATGAAATACTGCTTCACTGCCTCTTGCATGCAATTTCAATAAACAGTATCGTTAAGGTCCTAATGTTATGAAATGGAAAATATTTACCAGCTCTTCTCGTTAATACTTTTTGAAATATTTTTTCATGGAAGTAACTAGCTGTTAAGTTCAGACTACCTGCAAACTTGAAACTAGGACTAAGTTGGGAAAACCAGTTGCTGGTAAAGTGCAATACTTTTAAACTTGGGCACCTAAAATTTGACTCACGTGGCTGACACGGGTGACATAAAGGTTTTCTAACTTGAATAATTCTAAGAAAACCTTTCTATATGAATTTTTCTGAAATGAAAATATTTTAAACACAATTTATTCTATAAAATATTCCGAAAAAATGGATATATGCTAAACATGGATAAGGCTAAATATTGAGTTGTGGTTAAACATTTAGGTGGTTAGTTTCAGTTAAGTTTACATATCGTTTAGTATTGGTTAGATTGCGATTGACAGCATTAGGAATTATCAGGTGCTCAATTTCAATATTTTCATGTAATTTTGACCTTTAAAATTACACAAGGTGTGTGTCGTATTTCCTCCACTGTGTTAATTTCCTTTAAAAATGTATGAATAAAAAAAATTTAAACTTTTTTAGAACTTTAACATATAGAATATTTAACGAATTTTTTAGAATTTAGTTCTTAATGCTTTTTCGCGTTTAGACTTTTTCACTTATTTTCTAAAATAAATGTTTTAAAACTTTTATATTTAGAATAATTCTCACTTAGAAGATTTTAATTAGAATACCTTTAGGAGATCCGGCAGACACACAGGAATGCTGATAATTAATAAATGGTTTCTAGCTTGTGCAACACAAGTACCACATTTCACTTATTAATGCTTGATTAGTCCAAATGCTGAAAATGCCGTTACAATTATGACACTTCTTTCGATACGGCATATTTTTAAGCCGGGCTTACAAGGAATACTACCCAAGTATGAGTTGCATTGGACAGGATGAAATGTAGATTTTAGGTCAATTTTTAGCGATTAAGATTCTAAAGATATTTTGCTAAAAAATAACATCGAGTTGTTCCTTTAATAGTAATCGCACGTCGTGTTTGTATAGGGTTTCTTTATAACAGTCATATAACAACCCAAATAGCCACTCGTCTTTAATTCCATATTGTCTTATGTCTATAAAAGTATATTGGGTGATATTAATTATTACAAAATTTCTAATTTAATAACCACTTCAAGCATGTAACTCGCCGAAAAACTGAAGAAGCTACGGACGTTCTTTCAATTGGAGAAAAAACACTGACAGACGAAAAACTAAGTGTCTTCGGCATCGTAATCTAAACTAAAAATTGTTCTAGAATTACCATTTTGTTTTGTTCTTTGCAACTCACACTTCTGTGGTTTTTCTTATTGGTTCTACAAACTACCTGATTAAGCATATGCGAAGATGTTTTCGTAATCCGAGTGGTATCAGCTTTAAAGTAAATTAGAGCTAGTAATTAATAAAATGCTTTTACATAAAAACCTGTTTGTACATAACTGTACAACATTTTTAGTGAAATATTAGACTCTGTAGCGTTCATATAACCCGATAAAAAACGCATTAATAAATTATCAAGTTTTTATACTGTACTTGTCTAAACCCTATTTTCATGTTAAAGTTATTGTTACTGAAACGACTTATTAGAGTTTCGTTAACAGCCTTTTAAAATAGTGTCCAATATTTAATCATGTAAATGTATAAAGCTGGTTGAATAAATTTTGTTGTTCATATCATAGCTCAATAAAGAAACTACTCAGTCATCATTAAAATTAAAACAAACAACTATCCAATCACTTAGGTATAGCACACCTTTAAAATATGGATATGCCTAAAGAAATTTATTATCAAGGAACTTAAAGTACTGTCTTAGATCAAGGATACATAAATAAATAATTCTGAAAATTTGTGCACAAACTATTCATTCATAGAAAGAAAGAAATGCTCTTCACAGAAAGTATAATCCTTAAACTTAATAAATCATGTTGAACAGCAACATAATAGACAAGACACGCAAATGTATCTCTAAAATATATAAAAATATAACATTATGTCTGCATACTTTTATCATCATTTCATTCATATTCAGAATACGGCACAAAACAATGAAATAAATGTACAGTGTCATAAATATATACACATATTAGTTGAGGATATGCTTTTATACATATAACAAATTTCGATAAATTTAGAATCTCTGAATCCACATTGACTGCGTTTGAACGCGTCGTCTATTACAGCATTTGGATAGTACGAAATTCTGCATACTTTTCATGCACGATATGAAGAAAAAGAGAGCCGTTGCCAAATGTTTTATAAAAAGTCCATTCGGTAATAAATTCACTGACACTTTTTCAACCAGCCATATGCCCAAACATACACCTAAAAGAACAGAGTGGACATAAAAGACTACAATAATATTGTCACTTGTGCTAAGCACCGATGGCGTGTCAACGTTTAAACTACCATAATCAAACAAATCTTTCAAAGATTTTCGCCAACTATCCCATTCTTTCCACTGCTTTCCAATTCCCGATTCCTGCATTACCGACATTCTACGCAGCACATACTTAATTGGCAGAGTTACTCCCCAAAGTGTCCAACCAATTCTTGTTGGCATTAAGCTTTCTTTCCCAGTTGTTACTATACTGTGTACATGTTCTTGTGAATACGACTGTTTACCAGTTCGCAAACTAGTTTTTAGCATTACCTCTGCTTGTTTGATTTCCGACTTCCAACTTACAAATGCATTTTTCTCGCATGAACTAATCTTTTTAAGGTAAGTTCCTGTATTATTTTTGGCCTCATTGTAAACTTCCCTCTTTGTCAGTTTTTTTGTGATGTTCAAAATTTGCTGATATTTTGTCCCAATATATTTTTCTTCAGCACCACCAAATAGAAACTTTAGTAAATGCCACTCATATGGTGCGTCAAAGTCATTATAATAATGTGGGAGGAACTCCATCACGAATTTGTGAGTCATCACAAAAACTGACTGGCAATATAGCGAAAAGTTACCATTGACCAAATCTGAAAACAATTCAGGTTTAGCAGAAGGCAGTGGCTGAGTTAAATCTGTAATATTTTGCCCTTTGTAAGCATTACTTAAAATAACCGATGCAAGAACCCAACCTCCAGACAAAAAGTACAGATAACTTTGTCCATTTACGTTACCAGCTGTATCATTGCCCTGCTCTAAGGATATATCTATAGGCATCGTAAGTTGCGTAACTAAACTTTCATATAAACAGAATGTAAATATTTTTCTAATAGTAAGAAACAGTAATATTGTTGTACAAACAGTGACAATATACCATACCCAAATCCACTTATCAAATGCAGATATATAGCCTAGTAAAGAAAAATCTCCCATGGAGACCCCACCACATGTAATAAACCCAAGTGTTTCTTCGACAAGAGCCATTTGAGTAGAATGATATGTGTTGAAAAACAACTTGTTTTCGGTAACTTGATATCGTGTTGGCAAATACACAGCAAACTCTTTTTTGTCGTTTACAAACATCTCATAAAGCAAAATCATGTCCACATTCATCCACGTTTTATAGTTGATAAAACCTGGTTCTTTATTTATACTGTAGAAATATTTCATGACGATCTTAAGCTTGTGAAACTTTTTTGTGTCCTGTTTAAAATCAAAGCATTCCCACAATAAATACCCAGCATAGGTGTCATTTATATCGGGCAATATCCAATCAAATTTTTGAATTGTTTCACGTGTGTTTCTTGAATTCAATTTGTTTTTGGAGATGTTTAGCATCCACAAGCTTAATTTAGAAAAAAAGTCCAAATGTGTTTTAAAGTACGTGTATGATGACTGAAGAGCTCCATCTTTTTTTATTTTGGTATTACGAATAGATACCAACAAACTCGTGAAATGATTTGACACGGCTTGCGGAGTAACACGCTCATAATGCACGATTTCCCTTATCCACAAATCTACAAATTCAATACTTATTTTTTTCGTTGTTACTAAAATCTGGTAAACGTTAAATTTTTCCATTGTTGAAACTCCATAATATCCAGGTGTTTTGTGTTCGGCTTGATCAAGTAAACGATATGAACAGAGATTAGTATTATTACAAATCTGTGGTGGAAAAAGGAGGTTTTCAAATCCGCGTGGTATAAAATTACACAAGTACTCAGTGCATATGCTGTATTTCTTTTTCACTTTGTGATAACTAGGTAAAGATTTATGAATAGACGTCAAAACTTTGTCCAGGTTGACATGTATTTGAACAGCACACTTGTACAAAATAGGTTTTGGATAAAACTCATAAGCATACAGCGAAGAAGGCCCAATACGGTCGTAACGTGAATATCTGGTATCCACAAACAAAGAAAATAAACTGAATATAATGGGATATTTGACCGCCTTTAAGTTCTCCAGATATGCTGGTTGAGATGCTGGTTCATAATCAATAAGCAAAAAATTAAAGCCTGTGACGTGAATTAGGCAATCTGAGAATACTTCGAGTATAGGGTTTAGATCGACAGTTGTGGTCGTTGTCTTAGTTTGAATTATTTTTAGGAGTAAACATAACATCAAATAGAAACCGAAACCCATGTTGGGTCTCCGTTTATAGTGTTCGATATATTTTAAAAGTATTCAATGGTGTGACACAAATTCTCTACAACTCCACAGGTAACCAAAACAATTATTAATTGATATTGGTACTATAAAGTACGAAAAATCATGTACCTGAATCCATTGAAGTTATTTATGATTTGGTTTGAATTTTGAAGTTTGTTCGTATGGTTAGCAACTTCGCAAAAAACCAGAAGTAAAGTACTGGTTGATTTGAAAACTTTAATGTATAAATTGAGCATGCAATTATTCTTACACTATATTTCCTCTTGACCTGAGTGACGAGCAAATGATCACAGGATTGCATTCGGGACAGGGTTTCAATAGCTGTAAATTCTTTATCTGATTTATGTTTCCATCACAATTTAATAGAGCACATCCAGCCTTCAACGATACATGATTATTTCTCCTAGTTTGAAAAAAACGTATATAAAGTAAACACCTTTTACTCCAGAACTACTACGAAACCAGCCGTGACACCCGAATATAACAAGTAAAATAAACTAGGTCTTATATATTCTGGACCAATGCTCCTACGAGGCGTAAGAAAATTTTGGTAATTAATAAACGGTTTTTACTATTGTACGACAAGTACTCCATTATAATAATTATGGCTTACTTGAATTAATATACTTAATACCGATTACAGTTGTGACATTTTAATCCAGGTACCTTTTTTCGGGCCAGACGCTATGGGACACAATGACTCTTAAGTAAGTTCACACGTGGATACCTATTTAAGTGATCACTTTTTAAGTTATCTCCTTGATAATGTCTTACGTAGTTTTTTTGGGCAACTCACTTGCCCTACAATGAGGTCAACAAGAGATACAAAGACATTACATTGTTTTGCAGCCATACTTACGTATGTAGTCCAAATATGATAGACACGACTTGGTCTTTTCCTAAACCATCGACGTGTGAACTTGTATGTCTTAAAATTGATGCATATTTTATAATACATGTGACGAGTGCTTAAGTTTTCTGCATATGGGTTCTTACTAATAATTAATTACACTTTTACATAGAAGGTTTGGTGGGTTAGTTTTTAAACTTATGCTAAGTATAAATTAATAAAGAAAGCCATCCGAAAACAAGCAGTTTTCAATTAGGCATTATTCTGAATCTATGACCACATTATGTTGCTTGTATTTGTTGTTAAAGTTTTCTGGCTTTGCTATCAACGCCTCCTTTTAATAATAAATTGGCAACACCAGCAAACATGACTTTTGCCAGAATCATACATTTTAAGGTCTTTTTGGGAATGCTTGGAGAGTCATTAATTTTTTTTACTTGTCACCATAATTACGATATTTATGACAGGAATTCATAAGCACTAATTTCATGAAAACTATGACAAACATTTTAATGTGGTAGGGGTTAATGAGGAATGGTATTTTAATGAAAGAATAGCACTCGAAACTAGAATTTAGAATTATCTTTTGAAAATATGTAATCAAATTCAATAGTTAGTGTTAGGTTTAAGGTTTAAATTTACTTAGTATACCTAACCTTATTCAACCCAACACTTCCATCGAAATATCAACCAAACCTAACCCTATTTCACCCAACATTTCCATTGATATAAAAACCTAACCAAACCTAGCCTTACTCAACCCAACATTTTCATTGATATATAAACCTAATTAAGCCTCATCCAACGTAATCCAACACTTCCAGCGTACGTTCACAGAGTTGAAAATGTTTACACATATTTTTGTAAAGTGGAGGTTTGCACTTTTCTTCAAAAGATATTTATGAAACTTTTTACCAAGTCCTGTGAGCGGAGATTTGCACCTTTGTCTCCTAAAAATTTATAATCTCTTTGTTCTTAGGCATAAGCTTCTTAGCCGAGGTTTGCACAGGCGGAGTTTTTCGCAACGCCATGGAAATAATCTAGTCTAAACACAAGTATTCCCCATTGGTATGACAAGGTAACAGAGCATAATTTCGCACGAATTCGAAAGCGGTTATCAATTAAATTTTTCCGTGAACCCAGTATCAAATCATTAGTTCAAGGCATGATAAAAAGTTAATTAACAAAATGGGACATTGTGACAAGCTCGTAACAAGTACACGTTTGCCCTCTAATTTGCTTGAAAAGAGTTAGATGAATTCAATTCATCAAATATTCAAGCATTCAAAAAATCATAAATCAGCATTTTCCACTGCTTTTAATCTTAACTCTCTTTGAAAATAAGTCCTTTAGTCCATCATGTTATGTGAATATATAGTTGCAATACTTTTTGGACAATGAATTTCTTGAAAATTTGTTAAGTGTGTAAATAAATACTTGAAGACAACATCTGAAGTCAAGCAAGAGATTTTATTTATTAGATGATTGACAAGGTTTTTAAAATAGGTACATTCGAATTTAAATAAGTACATAAATTTAATTCATTCATCTCGTGAACAAAAATAACTAAAAATAACGCCAACGCAACAACAAACCATATCTACTAGTTTTTCAAAAAAAATCGTACGTGATATTTCTTACAAAGTACCCGGTGACGCAAATTTTCGAAAATCCCGAGTTGCTTGTTGTTGCGAGTTGAGGACATTTTAAAATTTTCAGTACAACTTTAAAAAATCCCGAGTCAGGTTCAAAATCCCGAGTAGTCATACTGACCAAGATTTGGCACAAAAATCCCGAGTGGACATTTTCATTTAATTTCTAAAAATATCCCGAGTGACCCCTAAAAATCCCGAGTGGCCATTCTGAGCAATATGTTGCCTGAAAATCCCGAGTGGAACCTCAAAAACTCGGCAACACAAGCAAATGTCTCGGGTGACGCAATGAATTAAAACCTAGACTGACGTAAAGTATCCCGAGTTTCCTTGCTAATGAAAATTTTATACGAAAATCCCGAGTGAGCATGAAGTTCAGAACAGGTTCAAAAAAACCCGAGTGAGCCCTCGAAAACCCGGTGCCACCGGCGCTGCGTCACGTAAGAAATTTCACGTACGCATTTTTTCTTACTTCATCAAATGCACAAATTAAATCAGACTTATAAATGACTAACAACTAACGAAATTCAGAAAACATCAATTTAAAAATGAGTTATTTCTGTACAGATTTGTTATCGTTCTCACTATGAAATATTTGAAAGGCATCAGTATCCACATCTTGCCCAAATTAAAGAAATACATGAACAACAAAAAAAATTCGGATTTTTTCTTCGATAAACGTATCTTTTATCACTTTATTAACCGAGTAAAATTTCTTGAATACAAGCATTGAAAATTAATTTCAAATACATTCAAACTAATGTTGCGAATACATCTAGATTTGAAGTTTTACATAAATCATTTAGAAGATTTATAAGTTACAGTTTTACATGTAATTACCTGAAATGTTACAAATTTCAATTTTACCAACAAAAAATGACCATTTTACCTTGAGAAACAGCAAAGACTTGTATTACAAAAATGTATGAACAATAGGGTCCAATAATTTTTAATGCCCAGATCTCAAGACATTTTTCATACCCAATAGGAGTAAAGAAAAAGAATGCTCAACTATGCTTATCCATAGTAACTAGTTTACACTATACTTAATAGGTTTTATGATTACGTGGAGTTATGTCTACCTGTTCATCGATCGAGTAAAAAACGATATTACTTTCGTAATAAAAACTAATTACTCAAATACAACTAAAAGGTAATTATAATACCAATTAATTTAACAAATAAGGCTTTTAATTCTTAGAATTTTTAAAATCGTTTAAATGAAATAATACAAACCTTTTAAAAACAAACTTAATTGGATCGTACAAAAAATTTAGGTCTTAGTATAAATTTTGAGATATACGAAAGTCCTTTTTTAATATATTCCGATGTATTATTTTGGAACTCAAATAACAGAAACACTATAACAGGCACGCACAAAAGTCCTGCAGTTAAACAAAAAAGTGAATTCAACCTTTTGTCCAAATCCAGGCTTCTTACGGGTCTAGATTTCTTATCTTTTCTATCTTTTTCAAACATCCAACGACTAAAATCATACTTCAGTGGCCCCCAAAAGCCCCTCAACCCACTTTCGAATAAAATAAATTTTAAGTTTTCTAAAATCAGTTTTCCTGCTATACCAAAAACTTGTACATGTTGCTGAGATGGGACATATGCTTTAGGAATAAGATGGCATTGAGAAATGAGAAGATGAAACTGGGGTTGATTATCTTTTACAGGAATATCGTACACAATATTAGTCTTGAGTTCGCCATTAGATCTATTTGAACTCCAAAACTTTTCTGCAGCGATGTTTTCTAGAAAACCTTCTTGACGAATTTGAAACTCATATTGTCTAGCAACAGTATTACGGGCAATATGTTCAAACTGGACATGTTCTGGAGGCAACGCTGGTTTGCCAAATTTGTATCCTTCTCTGAGCAACTCGCTTAGTGTCGATTTAAATTGGGGAACAGGTGGAGATATCATATCTCCGGTCATGGTACATTCATAGATGAATCTCATTACGAAGCAGCCAAAGATAAATGTAATCGAGATAAAATTCGCTCTTTGAGTGCTTTGTTGAAGCACCATTTCTAGTACATCCAAAAATTCTGTCAAATAGTTGTTCCTAAGTCCACACTTCCCCTTAAAAAGCACCAGTATTGTAATGCAAACTAATGATGTAATCCATACAGAACTTGGAAACGGACTGCCTAAAATTTGAAATATATCCCAAACTATAAATGTGGGCTCTTTAGTACAGTACTGCATGTTGTAGTATACACTTGAGGCCATGACATGATCAGTTCGAAACATTATATCTGTATTTGGCAACATGCTAATAGATAAAGTGTACATCGAACCCTTTATAAAGCTTGTAGAATGAACGGATGGCAAACCTCGACCAAGTATTATGGTAAAATTAAAATTTGTTGCTAATTCTTGGAGCACAATGTTCAAAGGTTCATTGCATGACATCCAGTATACCATGTCTTGCTTGTTTCGTAAGTTCAGTAACATATTGAAGTAACCCCTTTTGCTTGTATCCCATGGACAATAGTAAACTTTACGTATCATATATGTCATACCATATGTAGTCGTATGATCCGCATTCAACATAACAAAAGAGCTAGTTTGAACAACGTTGCCGTATGCTTTTGACAACTCGTCCTGCGTTTGTTTTGAAAAGGGGTTTGACATGAGAAAAACTTTTCGCTCCAAGTAGCAAAAATAGCAGGACGCATGAATCCCTTTGAAATTTCTGGATTTTAAATTACTTCCCAATCTAAGCACAAATAAAGGATAAATTGAAGTTAAAAGTGAATCACCTTTTGTATTAACTACTGGCACGTTATTATATTCCCACTGAATGGCAAGTACAATTACACTTTTTGAATTAAGTGCAACATGGCCATGGGAAATAAAGTGAGTCCAAATAGTCCATGCACTTAGCGTAACCATATATTTTATTTGGTCGTCGTAAACGTAGTAGTGGTCTGGTGAGAAAAATTTAAGATCGCTAATTATTAGTTGGCAAATAATATTATTTCTATGTGTAGCCTTTTGAATCAGAAATTGTGAGGAGTTAAGTTTATGAACAGTTTCGAAAAAGGATTTGTTACTTTTGTTTATGATCCAAGTATATGTGGGGTTAGAATTAAGATTTCGTTGAAACAAGTCTGCATGCTCAAATAAGTTTCCAACTGTTACTTTGCGATGTAAAATTTGTGAACCTATATTGAGTGAATCAGATTCCACTAGAACAATAGTACAGGACGTTACTTCGTTTCGGAAAGTAAACAAATTGTTCATGTTCAACTGTTTTGTTTGAGGAAAGCAAAGTTGAAGATAAACAAACAGAGTTCCAAGTAACTTAGGATCCATTTTGTTGAAAACATTTGGTTAGTACACTACTCCTGACTAAAAAAATATCAGCAAATTCTTGTAAACTTGTATTGAGACTGAGAAATCTATTACCAAAATCAGTTATTTGCGTAAGGCGTGTCAGAAAACTAATGGAATATTTTTTATTTTCAATTTATGATTACATCCTACTACAAATAACAATTTCCTGCTTTCATGAACTTTGCTTACAATATTGCCAACTTGGCAAATACCAATTACTTTACTTCATGTTTGAAAAACAATTATTAACTCACTTTCAAATCTCACTGAGCCCATTTATTTTAATTTCCTGTCTTCTGAAATTTTGTTCTGGCCACCTTGTATAGTAGGCAAACTAGAGGCAAAAATATGGTACTTTCATATTTGTAGATACTGAACTTAATTCTAAAAACGTCAAAAGAAATAGTATTGAAAATATTTTATTTAATGTTCAAATACATGTAGGTCTTCGACTTTTTGATTGCAAAAATCGTTTTTGATAACAAACAATTCTAATGCTACTTGCTCTTCTGTGTAGCAAATTCAAGTTTGAGTTAACATTGGTTTGAAAATTAAACAGTTACAATTAAACTAGTTAAAATACACGTAAATAATTTATACACATTAAAGTATATTCTGCTAACACTAATTTTTGTAACATTTTAAGATTATGTACTTCTGAATTACTAAGCTGTTGTCAAATAAATAGAACTTGATAATAAAGCACTTTTTTAATTCTTAGAATTTGAATCAGTCATACACATTATTCAGCATCCATTCGTCCCTGGAGTAATCCTGGTATTTTTGGTTATCAGAATCACTCTAACTGTCTTCAACTTTCGGAAAATTACCCAAATGTTTGACTCCAACATTTTCTCTTCAAATGCAAAAAAAATGAACAATTGTCCCACGTGTTCCCACAATTTCCCGGGTAAGCGTAAGTTTATATCCGAAACTCGCCGAAATTTCTTCCAAGCTTTTCCTCATCAGCAACAAAAAATCCAAGCAAACCGAATTTCTATAAAAATCTACATAAATTTTCTTCAGCTTCGGCAAATCCAGTCTGAAGTTCTTGCAAACCTTTTCAAACTTAAAATATGGTTCCTTCCAATTCTCATCTATTTTTAACGTCAACTCAACAAGCGTATTCGCAAACTTGTTCTGAATCATTTGCAAAATAGCAGCACATTTAAATCTCTCGTGAAATACAAGTTTCAAGGATTCCAGTTTCCATTGAACTTGTGGCAGGCCCAACTGCTCAGCAAGGTTCCTTGGACAACCTTCCATTTTAAATTTCTTCAGGTTCGGAAACGAACATATGAACTTGTCATAATCACATTGTCCATCTTCACTAGTTTTCATTATGGAAATAGAGTTGCTCTGTTGTCTAATCAGCTGATTAAACATTGGTGCTCGTACATTAACAATTTTCAATTCTTCCAGAAATTCTAGATTTGGAAATGGATAAATCTTGATGCCTTCTTCCTAGGGAAATTCCCCAGTTTGTTTGAAAATTAGTGTAATATTTTGTATTTATTCAGGCATGCATATTGGCATCCATGCAAAAAACTATCCATGCAAAAAAGTTCTATGCATAATATTGTAATTTGTCATTTTTGAAATTCAGTATGTTTTAAATTTTGCGGTTTTAAGAATTTCGTCGCATAAATTTAAGAATCATTTTTAGAAAGCAATCAAATTTTATGTTGGGCAAAATGACAAGACATGACAATCATAAAAAAGAAGCAAGCATGCATGAAAAAGAAGAGAAAAGGAAGGCAGGAGCGCTCTGCAGGCTGGAAAGGTACATATGTG
>JAQFXM010006733.1:0-12810 GCA_034693345.1 Entomobrya multifasciata | reverse complement strand
AGATATCTGGCATGGATTCCTTTACGGAAAAGCACTACGTCGCCCTCTCCATATAGTAGAGTTTTTTTCCTCCAAGAGGAATCAAGAACCAACATACAAGTTATGAAGAAATCTTCAGATCTGAAATGCACCTAAGTTCCAATTCTACCTGGTTAAACATATTACACCAATAAATTCAAATTTTTCTTACGAAGGTGGTGTTGTATGTCATTGAAAGGACTTCAATTCGGATTATTTACACTTTGGAACCACACGAATCTTGCAGATGGTATAAAAACATACGAGATGTTGAAAACATTGTTAACATTAGTGATCCACTTACAATTTTCAAATAAACACTTGTATCCAAAGTTTTTATTAGAAAACATGTTTTTGTTTAACTTTACAAACTCATCATAACCTGTAAGCCAAATTTCTTGCTAGAAAACAAATTCCTCAAAATTTCCGTAGGATAATTTATCAATTTTAATAAAGATCTCTTCAAAATTCGTATTGCTGGAGCCCAAACTTCGATAAGGAATACCACAAAACCTATGCCACAACCAGACAATAATACGAGAAAAATTACCAAAATACTTCCATCCATTGACGGAGCTTCATGAGGTTTCGTTTGGTAAATTGGTACATTGCCAGAATTTGCAATAAATTCAGTCCACCACTCCAGTATAGCGGATTGTTGAATTCCACGTTGTCTCAAAAATAAGAAAGGAGGAACAAAGCCGGTAAGTACTGCAAATACCTGGAAATCCGAATACGACTCTTTGCTTATGCTAATTGGACGTTTACTATTTAGCTTTAAAACATGCCTGGCATATGATTTACATTTGTACTGGGGAAGTATTATTGCAATACGATTACACTTTGAAAGTTCCTTTTTAAGCATAATTTCTTCTTGTTCAAAGAACCAATTTTCGATTACTGCATCAAATGATTGTCTAATCCAGTTATTTAAACGAAGCCTAATTCCTTTGTAATTAATTCGAAACAGTGGGCCAACAGTATCAACAAAGTTACTCATAAGTTGGGGTACATTTGGATGCAGGGAGCTTCGTTTTGATAATCGTATTTGTAAACTTGACAAGTTAAGTCCCTTGGTGTAGTCTTTCTTAGATACATAAAGCTTAAAGTTATGATTATACATATCACTTGTTGAACTAAATGTTTCTTTAATTTCAGATGTTACCATTAATAAATCAAGTTTTGCGGTATGTTTACCAACAGAATATTGTATATATTTGTCAGGCTTGCTGTATTTCAAAATACGTTTAGAATTGTAATCTCGTACTCCTAATAAATGTTTGAAAGATATTGATCTTGAATATACAGTAAAGTTATCGTGTTCTAGTTGGTCAAAATATTCATAGACTAGCGTATTTCTTGGTAGAATCATATTAAAAACGTTGGTATTTTTATAGGCATTGCTGAGCACCATTCCAAGAAGAGAGAAACTTGCAATAATCCACCTCAGCCTAGGAATTTGAGTTACAGAATCCAGAAATGGGTCTCCTTGCTCCAGTAATATTTTGATAACTGATATCAAATGTCTTAAGTGTGGTACTGGTAGCCATAAAAATCTCAAAGAATAATGTAGTATAAAAATTGTACCAAGGATAAAGATCCATGTTGGTAAATCGTACGCATTTAAAAGCTCGTCGAAAGCATATTGCGATACTCCCCTTTCACCACAAGTTATAAGTTTAAGATTTCCAATTCTCACGTTCACAGAAAGCCCAGTCTGAATTGGAGCTCTTATGAAACCTTTTACATTCCAGGCCAATTCTCGAATACTAAGTTCTTCGCTTTTGCTCATTTTTTCAAATTTTCTGTTTTCACATTTTATATCGCTTCCAAACATTTTTTGATACGAAAAATTTCCCATTATACTTTGTAGCACATGTGCAATTGCATGAAATGTGCGTTCCATGTCGTCTTCTGGAAATGGTTTAATGGCCAGAGACCTTGGCTTCCGATACCAGTTTTCACAAAGAGCCAAATGTCTAGGTACACCAGATTTGAGTTTGCCCTCCATATTTAAAAAATGTACTGGATTATCCCAAAATAATGACATCTCTGGATTCCCGTATGAAATGTCTGTTATTTTTGGAATGGTGGCTTGACGCCAAGCAATTGAATTGTATAAAAGTTTGGTGTGATCAGATTTCCCCATTTTAATTACGTAGACATGCGTTATGTTTGCAACTTTCCCAAATATTCGACTAAACACGCTAAAATGAACAATGGCAGTCATTGAAACAATAACATGTTGAACCAAATACGGTTTCGGCTCTAGATCGAAACCTGTAGTATAATAATTATAAAATTTCCAGTTTTGAACAAAAGGCAAAGTTATACTTTCCCATTGATCCTCATAAGTGACAAGTATGGTCAATGGATATACTTCTTTAGGAATAAAATTTTCTCCACGATTCGCAAAGATGTCAGAAACGGGGGGCTGTAGTAATCGATATAGAAGGTCGTGGAATAGTTGCAAGTGTACTTCACAATTCCAGGGTTTGGATTTGGACACAAAGTTTTTAAAATCGATGTCAAGACAAGGAAACTTTTTGAAGAATTTTGAGCTTTTACAGAAATCCCAATCTTCTGTTTTAGTGACATGTGTTTTTCCAACTTTGATTTCCCTAGAGAACCAAACCACATCAGGGGCTGTTTTCTGGATAATTCCATCCAATATTTTTGATTGCCAAAAGACTCCTAAAATTGGATTTCGAAGTATCATTGGGTGTTCAGTATTTATGTTATCAATGTTTGCATAATTCACTGTTTCTATTAGGCAATTTTGAGATAAGAATGGTTTCAGTTTCTCATTTAAATTTTGTATTGATGGAAAGTCTAGTGAACGTTTTGCAAGAAATTGTTTGACTTTCAGTTCAAATTTGGGAAAATAGTGGGAGAGGTTTGAATTGAG
The DNA here is from genome assembly GCA_034693345.1 of Entomobrya multifasciata. Classification (NCBI taxonomy): domain Eukaryota; kingdom Metazoa; phylum Arthropoda; class Collembola; order Entomobryomorpha; family Entomobryidae; genus Entomobrya; species Entomobrya multifasciata. The sequence continues at coordinate 9,884 of JAQFXM010006733.1, read as the reverse complement.
ATGGTCATCTATGCGTTGAAGTTGTTGAATATACCTGATGTCGGCTGCTATGGTCTTATCGAATGTGCATAGAAAAAGAATGGTTAATGTTTCAAGTAGTCCCATGTTGAAAACAGATTTTTGTATTGCTTTGCACTAAAAGTTGTACTGGATCGAAAGGAATGCTTTTGGTATACGCTTGAAATAGTGTTGCTGATCTTGATTACGGCTGGTCTGAATAAAACTTGCCCTTGATAGAAAACTACATATATGAGACTTTTAGGTATATTTCGGCAGACAAAATAATATTGTTCAAAATTTAGAATGTCTTAGATTTGTAGGCAATGAGTTATATATCTGATATTACCTGCAAGACTGGCCGTTATGACGACTTGTGTAAGTACCTGTAAGTACCACTTATAAAATCACTTATTATCCAATGTAAAATTCTTATATGTTATATTATGTCTTCCATTAGGTCTAATATATAATATTAAAAAACACGTTTTACTTTTAAAGGATTTATAAAACCAGATTAAGTCGACATAATATAATAAATCCTAAATTCCACGTGAATAATTTAATGTACCTATACTTTTAGACTTGTTGGTTTTTTACGAATGGTATGCCTGATATACTTATTTCCCATTTTTTAAGAGTATAGACCTCCGATTGAGCATTACAATTAATAGAAAGAAAAGTACTGAAAAGGTTTGTTTATCTTGTTTAAACTTGGTCTTTAAATATTTAAATCACATAAGCAGCAGATATTTAATTATACTAATGCGAAATAATATATTATAATTCTTTTTATCATTTCATGCTTTTTAGTAATCTCGTCTTCTTATTTGAAATTATGGCTCTTACACGTGTTCCTAAAAGAGTATTGCATCGAAATACGGGTTCCTTTAGAGTTTGATAGAGGTCATCTAAATATATTAAACTAAATCAGTGGTTCACCAAGTAATGAGATGATTTAGTAACTCAATAGTACGAAATATATGTATTGCATCATATCTATAAATTCTCCTTTCACATATTAAAGGAAATCTGGCGAACACATTTTGCAGTTTGAGTGGAGGATTAGTGGCGTGATTTAAAAATACTTCAATTTCATCAAGCCAGGAACTTGGGGTTGACATGAAAAATTATGACATATTTTGTTTTTGCCTTGTTTTATGTAATTTTTCATGTCGTTGCAGTGCTTGTTATATTGAAATGTTTTTACAAATTTAATTGTGCCGTTTAATTGCATTTAGTTGCCAAGAAATCCCTCTTTGCGCGATTATTTTGTTTGATCAAAACGTCAATATTACACCAAAACACGTTATTGCTTCGAAGTTTGAATTCGAAGGAAGGCTTATAAAACCTTTTTACACCACATTAGCTTGTGTTTTAAATTTGATAATTTTGTAACCTGGTTTTGTATTATATTAATAATGCGGAAACATTTTTTAAGTACTCATTTCCAATAAACCAATATTACCATAAGTAGATGCAATAAATGATAGATGATATTGGAAAGAATCCCAAAGCTTGGAATGCAATTTGATTTTATAAGCATTGCAGCACTTCAAAATTGTGTGTTTTATATTAATTTAGCGGTTTTAGAGCAGAAAACTACGCATGATTAATTTAAGGTATTCAGCACAAACGTCAGGTCGGTCAAATGCTTGATCGCAGGACAAATTTAATTTAATTATTCGGGAAACCACACTTCAGGTACTTATGTCTTGTCTTGTACTTTATAACCATATGTCTTGTTATATCAAACGCGCAAAAACCAAAAGTAATACTAAAAACCATGTTATTTTCGGAAGGTGTTGAAGCAAATCAGATGTAAAAATATATCGCTGGAAGAATTTTTGTATACTATGCGGACACAAAATCTTTCCATATTCATACTTTCATTGTTTAAAGAAAAATTTGGAAATTAAAAGAAACTCAGGTTTTATTTGGGTCATTGAAATCCAACAAGCCAATATATGCTCATGCTGTTTATACAAGTTCATAAAAAATAAACATTAATTTTATGATATTTTATGTATATAATCATGAGTGAAAATAACTTTATTAATAGAACAAAGGGCATCAGAACCTCTGTGAGATTTTTGCACTGTTAAAACAAGGCAGTACAAAGTACAAACTAGTGAATACTTTGAAACAGCACCATAGTTTGCTTACGGTAGTACACGTCTTTAAAGTAAAGGTTTTATTTAGAGGTTTTATATTATTCTGACTGTATATTAACTTATATGAAGCAGTAAGTGTAAGTGTATCTGAAAAAATCGGAAATAAAATGAAAATTAATGTAGCTATTAAAGAGCATTCCAGCTTCCAACTCGTCAGTTAAGTTTTATCTAATACATTTCAATTCTGTTGACCTTTAATATGAACTACTGACCTCAATTTTTAACAAAATAACCAAGCAGCGCTACTTGGTAAATTAGTTTTTAGTTTTATAAGTGAAGTTGCCCTTTAAACTGCACATTGGCATTTCAAAAAACAATGTCTTAATATCAAAAATTACATGACTATAATGAAGCCACGTTACTTAATTGTCTTTTTTATCATAAATACCAAGTAGTTCCAGTTTTATTTATAGACTTTAAATTATTCATTTCTTAAAATGTCAGAACCGCGACGTTTCGCTTTTTTATTCAGTCTCTTTCCATTTTATTGTTAAGACCTTAGGCTTTTCACAGAAGCATATTAAAATATACTTTAAATAATTCAAAACTGATTTAATAGCCACCAGGTTTACACCCTTTTTGGGAACTACGAACAACTTCAAAATTTCTAATAATAACGAACCGATTTAAATAGTGTATTATAAAGTCTCAAGTTTATTGGATAAAAATGTTTTCTAAGCATATAACTAGCCTTGTAGAGTTTCGATTTTCTTTAATGATATTTAGCTTTTTAACTGTGTTTACATGGGACAAATCGCGCAAGCAACTATGCCCCGCTAAACCTTGCCAATTGAAAGCATTGTAAGTAGCGCACACTTATTCAAAAACATTCCTCTACCATAATACATTCTCGTTTTTTGTATGTTTGTAGCAAAATGTGGATTTGGAAGGTTCTCATACTTGTGGTTACTTCATTCTCAATTCAACTTTACAGCTATATGTTTCCTAGTGAAATTTTGGATGTAGTCAAAGGAGAAAAAATACCTGGCTTTGCAAGTATAAAAGGACACATAAGAAACATAACTACTATCGGAGAGACTATCGTATACTTGGCTCTAATTTTCTTGGCCCATCTTGTTCAAAAGAAACGAGATCAAGTGATGTTCCTCCTTAACCAGCTTCTAAATTTCAATAAATATCTTCAATGTAAAAGGCTTGTTACTTTTTACTTTTTATGCTGACCAGACATTGGTCTTTTTAATATTTTTGACCTACAATACTTGGTAGATGGCCACCTTAATATCCAGTTAAAAATTTTCAGGGGTAAAACATTGCTAAAAATTCAAAACCTTTTTTTTGTTGGAGGCATCGCTAGTGTTATTTTTACCTTAATTTTACTCTTATTTGTCCCATTGGAATGCGTTTGCTAGGTTTAGCATGATGTGTCAAATATTTGACTTATGAATTCTTTTTTATCTACTAAACTCCTTCTTAAGATACAAAAAACAACGTTTTCATCTTTTTGTATCCAGTTAGTCGATATAACGTCGGAAATTAAATATATGTTCTAAAACTATTTTTTCCATGTTTAGAAATGATAAGGATTCCAATGGTTATCCGCATAGGACAAAATAAAGTTAGGTGGCAAACTTATTTTTTTAAATCACACTTTTCCTTCAATAGCAGGCTTGGAATTTTCAGCAATCCGAGCTACCCTGCGCAGGTGTCACGTAAAATTTTAGGTTTTTTAATGGCTGGTCAGCATTTAAAGAAACGTTTTAAAATATGTCCACGTATTATCTAATTCGAAAATCTCCTTTTTGCTTTAACGTGCACTTGTTTTAATCTTTTCAGGGTTGCTACAAACCAACTCGATGAGTATGACACAGGCTCAAAATCGTACTGCTGCATCAGGTCAAATAATGATCATTCTACTTGTTCTTGGGTTACTTCTAATGCCATTCTGCATGATTGTATACATATATCATCCCTTGAGTGGATATCGTTTGTTAATCAAAGATCTCTTCGAAATCGACGTGGTTTTCAACTTGGAAAATTGGCCTCTACATTGTTTTGTGCTTTTATACTTTTACGCAGGTTCAAACGTGATTTTCATTACAACAACTTCAATTATTTACTACTACGTCGTTACCACAATTTCTATAGATGGACTGACTCCAACAAGCGTAATTACCTCTAGTGGAAACAGATATAGGATTAACTCACTATCTTTCTACCAGCTAAGCGACGAACATGTAGTGAAGATTTATAGAATTTTACAAGTATTTAATATTCTATTTAATGACGTCTTTGAATCCGTACTTGTTTCGTTTCATCACGCAGCATGTCTAGTTTTTGTTGTGATTGCAGTTTCTTTTTCAATTAGGTTTAACTACGTTTTAAATCAGGAAGGTGTAGTTGCTTACTTTGCTATAACATGTTGCATAGTCTCTATTTTGCTTATGTTGTGGTGTCAAAGTGAACTTTGTGGAGAAGTGGCATCTGATTCAAAAGATTTCAAAACCAAAACATTGCGTATGATGCCAAGAAAATTTTACATCCGAAAGTTTGCAATGAGCTGTCGCGTGTTGTATATGCAACTTGCTTATCCGTTTTACAACATTCGGAAGCAAGTTATTTTAGAGTTTTGTGAGCAAGCGATTAATTACACTGTCACATTGCTTTTGTGGTAATACGGTAAAGAACAATACATATTACAAATATTTGGGTTTCTCTTGTAAATGCTATTTCTTGAAGATTATATGAATGAATGAATTTTTGTGAGATATTTTGTGTGATATAACTTTAAATACGACTATTTTTAAATAACTAAATCAATGTAATTCGGTAAGTCCTGCTTATATGTAGGCAACTTTTTATTATACCCGAAATCAATATGAGCCTGAATAAAAGTGACCGTAATAATAATAATATTAACAATACAAATCTATTTAGAATTCTAGATGGTAATTATATATAAATAGATATCTGACTATTTATTATCACAGCTGCCTTTTATCGTTTGATTTAGTGTTTGAAGCAAGCTTTATAATTCAACTTTTAAATAAAAATTGATTGAATAAATGTCATTTCTATAATGTGTTAACAGGATTAAAAAAGATTTAATTTTTGACTTGCTCATATAATTAGGGAGTGAAGGATTAAGGTAGTATTCAATATATTATACCAAATTTTATCATTGTAATGTCATTCATATTTCATTGTTTTCATTGCTCCTTATTTGCCTCGCTTCGTTTGGGGTCCAAATGGAACACTATAAGAAATGAATTAATGCTATAGTTCACTATAGCATAACGACAAGACTGACTAAGGTGCACATTATAGATCCAATTGGGCTAGTAAATGTTGTTTTAGGACTTTATGAAAAATATGTTTTAAAAGTGCAAATTTGTACCTTAAGAAGTAAGATTGAATATAATATCGGAGTACACGAGCATGCTAAAAGCCATTTCTTTTCCAGAAGCTGCTATTTAACACAAAATCATTCCCGTTTTTTAACTTTTATTAAGTTTATGCATACGAAATGCACGACGAATGATCTTTTAAAATCATAATTCGTTGTTGCGACATCTCATTAATTTATTCATCTTAATGATAATAAATTATATAGAATTATTTAACTTAAATTGTGATTTAAAAAAGTATTTGACTCAAAGGTGTTCAAATCCAAGTACTTGGTGTGATAGTAATATAATTTTGCATAGGAAAATGATCTTAGAACCCTGATATTTGAACTCATCATCATCATCATCTGAATCATCGCCTGAAATGTTTAAAAAAGAAGGCATTTGATTGCAATGACACATTGCTTTCTCAAATTATTGTTTTGAGAGTATGGCTCGATTTAAATTGTAATGAGTACCAAAATGTCATTTTCATGAAAAACAAAGAAAAAAGTCTTAGTTTTGAAAGAAACATCAATATACACTACAGACGTTCCCCTAGGCAACAGTCAAAGCTAATAAATATCTGATATCGCATTTTAAATGATATCCAAAGAATTTCTGATATGTTTAACTAGAAACGTAGCACATGAGTAGATACTTTTGTAGAAGGAAAAAAACCATATGTCGCTTATATTGTAATGAATGTTGCGCATTCATAATGATTGTTATTATTGAACATGCCAAAAATGTATTATTATAAAAACACCAACGCTGAGAGATGTTATTTTGGTAAAACCTGTAAAACCGCCCAACCACATATTTAGGTATATGTGGTGGAGTGTGTGTGTATTGGTAAATAACATATATATAAAATTTAATAAGAATAAATACACGTAAAAATCCCCTATTTGGTACTCACATTTTATCATTTATTTGTCTCTTATACTTCTGATAAGGTCAGTTATTATATAGTAATACCTGGGTTTTGAATACAACCTAGCAAATATTACAATATAATTGAGTAAATCCTAAAAGATTTCGTTATATTCAAATTGCTTCAAAATATTTTTTGATTACATGTACAATGCAACGTTCCTTGAAATATCATTTAATAGTTTTTCATAGAGAGATAATACTTGAAAATTGCAAAGATTGGTGGAGCTTGACAATTCCTAAGCTTGGTCGAAATTATAGTCAATTATAATAAGACAGGTTTAATAATATAGTTTTGACGAGCCTAAAGAACGGCATTGAAGATTTTTAAAATGAAATTTAAATCTTATTAGGTAACATTTTTTGCTCATTATTGCAGTATAAATGATTTGCCGAATTCACTGACTTTACATTACTGGTTTTATTTTTTTAGTCGACCGTATGTGCTATTTTTTTAGGTGCACATACATTTAGATTAACAAAAAATAATGATTACAAAAATTCGCACTTGGTAAAATAGTTAAAATCTGTAGTCCTGTCATTTAGAGGCTTTTTAAAAGCAAATTCTAAGTAAGATTTTGCTCATGAGATCACTAAGCTCCATTATGAATTTTTTTTATGAATGTTTAAAGAACGGATTTTCAACTTGTATTCTTATGATAAGCTAATTTCAGAATCATTCGTATTTCCCAACTTAAAAGTTCATGTTACTTCTTTATTTGGTATAAGTAAAATATTTTTCCGAACAATAGGTTGTTTTAATGTGGGAAACTGAGATATGTGTACAGAATATGATAAGTTTGCCTATATAAAATAAATATTTTTCAGAATACTGATACTAACACTAAAATTAATGCTTCCCAAGGACTGATGGTAAATGCTGGAGCTAACAACCAAATCATACATAAGCACCTTTTATATGTTTGAATGAGAGCCACCAAACATGCAACGCTATATACGACATGATACATGGGATAAATAATGGTTCATCGTATGTATAGTACAATTTAAAACTTATCAGCGATTAAATGTTTCTTTTATTGCACTAGTGCGGTTAAAACTGTTAGAGTTTTTAAAAACGTAGTACTTATATTTCAAAATTGAAAATACTGCGATCATATGTATCTTCGTACTGAGCAAGCGTGAACAAATTAAAAGCTCAAGTTGTAATTATAGCAGCAAGAATATGATTATATTATTAAAACTATTCAAATCTGAATAAGTGACGATATTTTTTTGAAATTTGGTAAATCTTGTTTGCCGCCTCTTATTTTAATTAAGCTATCATATATTGCTACTTATTTTTGCCAATCTATAATACTGTAAATAAGTAATGAGTAATCATCTCGGTCAACCAGATTTGGTCACGGAAAGTCCTAATACACACGTAGGCAGCATTACGGAACCAAAAAAGACAATTCTCTCTATATTGAAATCCAATCAACAATATTTAATAGCTTTTCAGAAAGCTTTCCATTAATTATATGAGAATAAATCAGAAAGTGGAGCACAATATCAAAGCTGCCCATTTGAATTGTTATATTCAACTGCATAGTTAGTCAAAAACATACAAGTAAAATGCCTCAGCCACATATTTGTGAGTTATACAATTGACAAAATGTATACTGGTCGTTTTCCATAAAATTACAAACACCTGAAACTTTACCTATTAAAATTGAAAATTCGTATTTCATCAAGGAACTTCGAAAAAACCATCATATATCAAATCACTGTAAAAAAAGATGTTTACTTATATATTATTATTCGCTTTGTGGAAAAGCACAACTTGTGCAATAAGCCTGATATCTCATCTAGACAACTTTTCCGAACAAATTTCTGCAGCAAATGCTTTTCCAGGCTGCATGATTTACGTCATCAAATTTCTAGGCTATAATATTGATTTCACAAAAGTGTTCGAGCCAGTAGTACAGTTACGTTACATTGCCAATCCTAACAACAATTATATACATGCAATTGAAGACATCTATAAATGGGGTAAAGGTGATTGGAATATTTCAAAACTTTGGGAATCTAAGAAAGCTAGTGAAAAGTACTTGAAGTTTATATTTCAGGAATCCTTTAAGTTGGCAAATAAAAACACGTATTGTGAAGCTAATATATATTTCATAGCACCAAATAGCAAACTCGCTCCGCAGTACTATTTCCAGCAAAGTAGTTTCAACTGGGACCTCATTCTCAAGGATCCGTTCAAGGCGAACACAGACATAACCTTAAAAAACAATGAGTGGAGAACAGATTTCATGAAAACGGTAACCCTATACTCATTTCTCATTTGTGGCCCAACTTCGTTTTCAGCATGCCATACTAAAGAAAACAAATACCAGTGGACAGCAACTGCTCTTCAAACTCCAGGCCTTTTGAGGTTATCGGAATTTATTCTAATTTGGGAATTCACACTTAAGGGTGAACAGCTACAAGTATTTTGCCCATATTGCAACCCTTGCAACACGATGAATACCTTGACGTTTGAAGTAGCAGGGAAATCCTTAAGAGCTACAATAGAAAGGGCAATCAATGCGGCCGATAAGTTTTATCCATACTCTATAGATGCTGTTGTAACATATGATATAAACGCATATATGCACTTGAAAAACAAGGACCAGAGAACACGAAAAGCTTTGTTGGGCCATCTAAAAAATATACACGACGACAAAGTCGACTTTTTTCCATACTCCATGGATATTCATATAATGTCGCTTTTGGTCCCTGAAAGCATAGACTTACAGTTTTCATGGAACCACGATGATTTCGAAGGAAAATGGAAAATGATTCAAAATGATTCATGCCCAAATAAAAACGGAGTTTTGCAGCATGGGACACTTAGGCCACTTATTCATAGAACTACTCGTGTTGACATTTCGTCGCATCAACAATTAGGTTTAATTTTCCAACGAAGTCAGTTACGCTTTGTGAGCTGCCATAAAGAACAAAGTCCTTGGCTTCACCAACTTAAGGAGCTAGTAGTAGCATTCGATATATATACATGGTTACTTTTAATTCTTTTGTGCCATATTGTTGCGCATATGTCATCCTTAAACAAAACAGATGGATTTTCGTTTTGGGATGCATTGTTTTCCCTAGTTGTATCAGTGATGGACCAATCATCAAATTTATTTGCCAAAAAAGGAACCCGGAGATCTGTGCTGTTTTGTGTACCGCTTTTATTTCTTATATTAAGTAATGAATACAAAGGGGAAAACATTACCAATTTAACTCTGCAACCGGAACTTGTTCCGTTTGATACATTTAAAGACCTCGTACAAAACAATTTTACAATATTTAGTAGAAACTATTATATACCAGATGTTGGTTATTCTCATATACAACAAAAACTTGCAAGCGAGAAATTCGCTCGAATTAGCAAACATGAAGCTTATCCCGTTGTATCCGAACTTTGGTTTAATATACTTTC